>JADGJU010000205.1:1293-13722 GCA_026937265.1 Coelomomyces lativittatus
TTTTTTTTTTTTTTTTTTACATGGCTTAATTCAACTTTCCCAAATCTAATTAGATCGGCGAAAAACCTTGAAAGTAACAAAGAAGAATTTCTGAACAAACAAGTCCATGAAAAAGCAAACTAAACTAAAAAAAAGTCAAGTTTCCATAAATGAAAGGTGTTGAATGCCTGCGGAATACTATAAATAAATGAAAAACTATATAAACCACTTAATAAAACTCTTTTTTTTTTATTTTTTTATAAATTTAAATTTAACATTTTACTTTAACTCGATCTTTAATTAGGTTCATTAAAATTTTGTGTTGGTTTTCTTTTTTTGTAGACAAGTAATAAAAGAAAGAAAGAAAAAACGAATTCTATTTTTTTTAATACCTTAAACATTGAACTCCACGGCATCTCTTCCCTTCATGACCTCTACGGTAACCACATTGCCTAAAACCGTGGTGATAGGTTCAGATCATGCGGGGTATGCGATGAAACAAGAAATTATTCAGTTTCTTCAGACCTCGCTACCTGAAATTTCCATTGAAGATGTAGGTTGCCACTCCACCGATAGAGTAAGCTTAGGAGGTTTTTTTTTTTTTTTTTTTTTTTTTTCACATTTTTTTTGCTGGATTGATTGTATTCTTTGACATTTATTACTTTTAATGGACAATTTATTTACTTTTTAACCTTAGTTGAAATTCAATCGTGTGAATGGTTAATTTTTAAAAGGGAAAATGACTTTACCTCATTTCAAAGTAAATAATTAACCATACATAGCAGATTTCATATTTAAATGTTTTTAAAAAATGCCCACTAATTCATTTTTGAATTTCGATTTGACTTTAAACTTCTCGTTTAAATTAAAAAAAAAAAAAAAAAAAAAAAAAATTTAAATAATGAAAAGCTTTTACGCGGGAACAAATTCAGATGAGTTATCGTTTTTTTCTCTTCTTCTTCATTTTTTTTTTTTAAATTTAAACATTGTTTAAATTATTTTTCAATACATTCCACATGGTTTCAATCACAAACGTAAACCTATCCTGATAGAATTTTTTCTATTGAGTAGAAAGAAATGAGTTGAGTAGAATTTTCAAATACAATTGGCCTCATGTATACTTTTTTTTGTTGTTGTTGTTTATATTTTTATCATTTTTCATGCTCGTGCCATGATGACAACATGTGTTGTACGTGTGCTTTGTTTTTTCCTTTTGATAAAAAAATGTTTTATTCTTTTTTTTTTTTTTATGACTTCAATTAATGTAATTTCTATTTTTGTATACATTCCATGTTTTCCTTTGTCAAATCAACGGGTGAACAAACTGAACAGAGCGCATCCGATTTGAATCACCAAAAAATGAATTAAAAGAAAACTCATTTTTATCATGGGACCTGAGCAACCTCTCACTTTCACCTTATTTTAAAAAAAAGAAAAAAAAAGTTGTAAAGTTAAAGAAAAGAAGAAGAAGAAAAAAAGCCTTTTTTTTTCTCTTTTTCTTTAACTTTTAAACTCATCTTTATGCTTAGTGAAGACTGTTTAGCATGTATATCCTAGTAGCTTACCTTTTACGTTGACTCAGAGGGAATCTTTTGGTCAAGGTTACTTTATTTTACGAGATTCTTTGACGAATTTTCACTATATTATTTCTATACTTTCATCGTTCATATCAGAATGACTAGTTGGTTTATTCTTTACCATTTTTTAAAATAACCCACTTTTTTTTTTTTTTTTACAAACGTTCGAGAGACAAAGGGACCAATGAAATTTTTAGATTTCTTTGGCAAAGTTAAAATAATACACTCGATATGCATTTCAATTTCTTAGTTTTATGATATTCCCTCTCATCCTCATCCCCCACTTCTTCCTGCGTCCTCGTTTTCAATGATTAAAAAAAAAAAAAAAAAAAAACGTGGTTCTTTAATTTGTCCAATAGCTCAATTTAGCTCAATTCATATCACTGCGCCACTATTTATTCTTAACTTTATTCCATCTGTTCACTCATCACACTTTCTAAAACTTTTTTTATTCAAGAATCTTATTCTTGACTCCACAAACACGCTCTCAAAATTTTAAAACTTTTTAATTTTTAGAAAAAATTCATTCTCTTATTACGCATAACTCTTCTTTCACTTCCTCATCATCATTATTATTAAAATTGTTTGACTTCCACCTACTCAATCTTGAATGTTAACAATTTAAGTGCCCTTGGTCTGGCTGAGAAAGATCTATCTTGAAGGCTTTCTAATAACTTTTAAACGGAATGAAAGGTTCTCTGCATAAAAAGTAACTAGAACGGTTACAAATATGAAAAAATAGAGTTTTTTTTCTTTTGGATAAATTCGATGCACAAATTAACTGTAAAGAACAAGCAAAAGAAATAAAATGAAACATATGCAGAATTCAATTTAAATCAACGACACCTACTCCAGAGTGTAAACGCAACATGAGTCCATAAAAAACAGGAAGAGGAAATCAAAATTATTAGAGGTTGGAAGAGAGTAGATGTATTAGATATATCAAATAGACTCTTAATCCCAAGAGTTTGAAAATGTAATTGAAAAATAAGAATTTTGATTAAAATATGTATTGTGTGCATTTCCTTGTCCATGGAAGGGACCTAGGCGAATAATTTTATTATGGACGTATGTTAATGCTTACTTAAGGATAATGAAAATGTAAACAAAATTGCGATTTTATTTTATTTTATTTTTTGAAAAAATAGGTCAATTCTATGGATGAATTTTAGATCATTGAGGAGTTCGTCTGAATGACATTGCCATGCAAGTTTTCATATATTCAGCTAATTCATCATTCCTTACGTATAATTAGTAATCCTGCTTGATTAAAACCTCTTCTCCCCTTTATTCCGGCTTCCTCTTTTTTTAAGTGTAGCTTTTTTAAAAGTTGAAAACAGAAAATGAAAAAAATGAAAAAGACAGAAAGTAAATTTGTGGAGTCTTACTTCTCCGTGGAACAGAATTAGTCCATGATTATTTTTTTCTTTTTTCATTTATATATTACGTTTTAATTAAATGTGGTACTCAAACACTCCAAAAATCTTTCTCAAAATCCTGGTAAACTTCACCTCCCTCTCCACAACTTAGTTTCCACGATTACTTTAAATTTCTTGAATTACATATTCACATTTATCAAAATAATGGGCTCACATTCTTACCTGTCACTTTTTTTTTTTACATGTTTTTTGTAATCAATTCTTCTTGTTCCATTTCTTTCTATTCAAATTAAACAAGGATTGAAGCCTAAATCTTTACTAATTTCTCCTTTTGCCTTTCTTTTCTCCAGCCTATAAGTACCGACTTATACTTTTGTACTTTCTTCCATTCGTTTCGATTTTTTTTTGATTTTTTTTTTCCTTTCCTTTACTTATTTTCAATAATGCATGTTGGTTCTGTAAAAAAAGCAAAAACTTATGCTCCATCTTTTTAGCGATAAGATTTTTTACTTTAATTTGCTATACTTTTTTTAATTTTTTTTGTTGATGCATTGATAATAAAATTTATATGTAAAAATAATAATAAAAAGGAATTTCAATTTAAATTGTGGATGAATTCATTCAAAAAATGTATGAATTAACAAGAGAACATAGAAATGCTTGATAAAACAAGGAAAATACTCCTGTCCCTCCTCTTTTTTTATTTTTTTCATCATTCCGAGAAGAGTAACCCTGTTTTTTTTTAAATAAAACCCAAACTAACGTTGTGTACCGTTCAACTGCAAGTCTACATGGGTAAAAGAGAGTGCGTTAACAGGTTTGAGGAATAAAACATCATTAAAGAAAATTGCAAAGTAATAAAAAAAACTTAACGGAAATGAAACAAAAGAAATGAGAAAGGAAGAAGAGTAAGTAGCACTTGAAATTGAAGACTGAGGTAATAAAGCTTTAAAATGGTCATTTCCCTTATAATCAATTTTAACGATGTCGATGAATAATTTTTTTTGTAAATAGAGAAAGTTTTTATATATAAAAAAACTCTATTCCATTTAATAGATTATTTCAAAAAGAAGTTTTTAGCATAAGAAAGGGATAATGAGTTAAGTTTTCTTTTTTTTTTTAAATTGAAAAAAAAAAAAAAAGAAAGGAAAAGTTAATTGTTTTTATTGCTTCCTTAAGGCAATTGAAAAAACTCAAATTGGTTTGAATATTCAAAATCCATCCATATTAATAGTAAGATAATAATTAATCATAGTAAAAGAAAAAAAGAAAGGGAAAAGTGAAGATTAAAAAGAAATCAACCTATGATAAGAAAAGAGTTGATAAAACAGAGAAGTACGGAAAGTATTTAAGGCGAAAACTATCATTGAGGAAAATAGTTAAAAAAATTCTATAGAAAAACGAAATTCAACAATTAAATTGAAAAACAACAACAACAATACTACCCTATTGTTATTTTTTTAAAATAATAAAACAGAAAAAGAAGAGGGATCTTGTGGAGTTAAATTAAACGATATGCACGGTGATGGGGGCAGAGCAGAGTATCCAACAGATAAGGAAAGTAATCTTGAGAAGAGATTTCCAGAGGTAAGAAAAAAGGGCAGGGGAGTTAACCACCTAAAATTCTGGAAAATTTACAGCACATTCCATGAAATGAAAAATAACGGTAATGGAAAAGTATAAACTTCTTAGACGGGAGTTAGAAGAAAAAAAAGAAAATCACAATTGCGTTGGAAGAAAGAGAAAGGACAGGGAGCTTAGATTATGATTTAAAAGGTCCCGTACTTATTAACAAGAGGCTGCAATAAGAGAAGAGAAACAACTCAATTTTAAACAGATTTAGTCTATAACCATCAAGAGAAAATACTATTTCTCTATTTAAAACATTAATTTTAAAGAAAGGTTAATATCGAGAATATGAGGACGTAATGAAGGAGGAAGACCATTAAATCGCGCCAAGAAAGCCACTAATGCTTCGAAGAAAAGAATTTTCATTTTTTTAAAAGGTAAAGGTAAATAAGTTTTAATAAAATGAATTTCATTTAAAATACATTTAAACCATTCCACCTTGCATAAAGGAAAATAAGTGCAATTTTAAAGATTATATAGTAGAGATGCAGAAAATACCTGGGAGCCTTTAAAACGACAATGAAAAGCAGCCACGAACATTTAGCCTCCCGAAGAAGTTTCTAAAAACTCTATGCGGATGCATTTAGAATAAGAGTTAGCAGGAAAGTCAAAGATTTTTACCACTGAATTGGCTTATTCAATTTAAAAAAAAAAAAAAAAGAATAATAACTGATGTCTAATCCAAAACAATTGAACTAGCATTACTAAATTTTTTAAATATTAGACTAAGTGCTAAGTGTCAACTCCTAATGGCTTGGGCTATGATTTTTAAAGGGTTAATGTTTTCACCTACTCTCAGCTTCATGCTCTACGCAGCGTAAGGTATAAATACCAAGGGTATTCTTTCCTCTTTTGTTATTTAGTTTTTCTCTCTCTCTCTCTCTCTTTTCAATTTTATACCATTTTTCCACAAGTCTTTTCTCGAAATTCCTACAGGCACCGCTTCAATTTATAAGAAATAGTTAAGCCTATTAAATATTTTTTTTTCCTTGATATTTAGTACCTTGTCAATATCTATTATTAAACTTACTTTTCTAACTTCTTTTTTTTAATTAATCATGCATTTCAGTTTCCTTTGCTCTGCTTTTTTTTCATTCTTATGTATTATGGTCTTAAATTGTCAAGTCTTGGGCATCCCACCCTTCCCTCCTGGTCATTTTAAAAATCTTAAAAGACCGACTCATCCTCACATTGTTGGTCATAAAGCTGTCATAAAGCCATTTAATGCTCGTCACCAAAACCATTTACGTCCTGTTTTCTAATAGGATCCCGTAACCAGAAGTATGCCAAGTATTCTAAAAATATGCATTAATCAGAAAATTATTAATTGCCGTCCTTAACAATAAGATATTTATTAATGAACCGGAACAAAAAAGCTTTTTAAAATCATGAAAAAGCTTTGTTCATATCTCGCTAATCTTTTTTTCTTTCTTCTAACCCGTCCATCTATTAAAACTCATTTTTAAAATTTTATATTTTTTATACTTCGTAACTTATAATATATCATTTGCTATAGTTTTTTATTTTAATTTTTCATTTATAATTTTTCATTTTTCTTTGTTCTTTTTTGGTAATCAAAAATATTAACATTGATAACGAAAAAAATAAGCCATTATAAATTGTTTAACAAAAACAAGAAGAAAGTTGAAAAAAAGAAATTAAAACATGGAAAAGGCCAGAAAAAAAATGCATTAGTGTTTATATTTAAAATAGGTAAACATTTTTTTCCTATGCATCATAGGGCTTAATTGAAATTTCCAAAGAATAGTTTGAAGCAACTCAAAAAATAAATCGAAAAATTTAAAATAGAAACACAAGTCAAAATATCCTCTCTTTTTATTTTATGTTTAAAAATCCATTCTACTTCGTTATTGTCTTTCAGTAAACTTAATATTGATTTGATTTTTTTTTTTTTCTTTTTACTTTATAAAAAAAGAAAATTGATTTTGTCTAAAACAATTTAGATTAAAGAGAATTCCCCATAGCCACAGAACCTCTTATTATAAAAGGTAAAGACTATTGAGCATGGATAAATTACCTTAAGATAGCTTGAAAAAAATGGAAAAAGTAATGTAAATTGTAAAAGCTTAAGGATTTTCCAAAAAAAAGAGAGAGCAGGATAAAATAATAAGATGGTACCGAACGCCTGCACTTGAGGATTAGAGGAGACAAGGATTTTTAATAGTAATCAAGGGAAGGATAAAGAGAAAAATTTAATGATTCCATCTAAAATGAATGGAATAAACAATGATGAAAAAAAAAAAAGGACGAAGTACAATTTATATTTAAAAAGGGTTAGAAGATTTTCTGGGGAAGACAAGCCGTGCTAGATTCAGAACCAGAATGAAGCTCTAATAATGTTCTGATTTGAAGCGGAAATAAAGCAAGGAAGAGAAGAAAAAAGAAAAAAAAAATTATCGAATTGAATCAACTAATTAAGGCATTACAAATACAGGATGAAAAAAATAATACATGGATGAGTTGCCTCCTAATAAAAAATGATATTTTGATAACAGAGAGGAGAAAAAAGAATGAAATCTCAGTCGAAAATGACATAAACGCGCTAATGATTCATCGTTTTAATAAACTCATATAAAGGAAAAAACACTTTACATAAAAATAAAAATAAAAAGTGCTTCAATACCGTAGGAATAGTATGATCTAGCTTTAAATCTTATTAAAAAAAAGGGTGCGGAAATCAATTAGACGGTAGGAAGTTGGAATTTTTTTTATCAAATTAATTCGATACAAATCAATAATACAATCAGAGGGTATCATTTTTTTGGATTTTAAGGTACAAAACTTACCTCCACTAATCTCTAACTTTGTATTAAATTTTTCATTCTTATGATGTGGACTTAACTATCTTTTATTTCTTTTATTTTTCCCTTCATTTCTTCAACAAAGAGAAGACGGGAGCGGTTTTTATTGTCGTTTTCACTCATTTAAAAAAGAAAAAAAAGTCTTTCAAAAATGAATTCTTGTTTTAATCATTCTAAATTAACTAAATAATTGAGAGTTAAAATAATCCACTACAAAAAAAAAATAAAAAAAAATAAAAAAAAAATTAAAAGAGCGATATGTTTTTCTCAATTCTTCTCTCAAAATAAGAATTTGTGAACCAGCTTTAAAAGACTACAGGAAGTATATGTTTTTTTCATTTTTTTTCTTTTAACTTGTCTGCCTCTCTCTCCCCCTCTTTTTTATTTGTTTAAGATTCAACATGAAAGATATATATATCTTGGTAGTCTCAATAATAATGAAATAAACCAAAATTATTAGCTAGTAAACAAGAATTTTAACTGTAAAGAATAAAACTGCGTTTTATTAATGTAAGCGAAAAAATTAATTTTTTAATTTAAAAAAAAAAAATTTAAAAAAAAAAAGAAAAAGAAAGAAACGATCTTAGGAGACTTACGTCATTGTACAAATTTTCGTAGGCATTTTGCATATCTTTTAAAGAGTATATGAATATTCTTGTGGAAAAAAAAATGCAGTAAAAGAAGAAATACATAGGTTTATATGCCTGTATCATCTACATAAATATGCAAAAATAAAATTAAACTAATAAGACATACCTTAGAAATATATGCAAGTGTAAGGGAACACATATGAAGCCAAATATATGTATATGATAAAAATAAAACTAAGTAATAAAATTGGAAGGCTTCAAGTCAATTGCAACGCCTTCCCTCTATCAGCTTTTAGTAAAAACTTAAAAGATTGAGAAGCACAATGAAGTATTTAATTATGACATTGAATCTGAACGATAATAAACATAGGAAATCAATACGATAAAAAACATAGAGTAAACATAAGGTGAGGGCAGAGAGAAAAGAAACGAGAAAGCTGAAGAGTTGAGAGGCGAAGTGGAAGAAGAGAGGGAAGCTGAAGCCTTTGAAGGGGCCACAAGGACTTTAGGAGAGACAGGAGGAGGTGTAGGTGGAGGTGTTTCGTTTTGTTTGGATTTCAGACTGATAAGCACAGGGGCCTCTATATAATATTAAAAAAAAAGGGGGAGGGGGGATTATGTTGTATTGACCAAATAAAAGAAGTATTGGACTTTGAAAATGTAAAGGAAAACACAAACACTTGTTTAAATCAACTAAAATAAGAGGGAGTCGATTTACCTTTAACTGGTAATAAATCTTTTTCAATTAACCTTTCAGATTCTATCATGAAGTCATAACGTAATTGAATAGCAAGTATGGCTTCTTCTACTATTTCTTTCTTTTGTTCTATGCTAAAATCTTCTCCTAAATTATTTATACGTTGACGATACATGGTTTTGAAAAAAGAGATATCTGGAATGTCTGGAAATTTTAAATATTGAGTCCCTTCATCTTCATTTAGTTGGTACATTCTCATGACTTTTATTCGCAAAAATTGACCACCTATTGTCATAGACCATCAACCATCGTGTTAATATAAGGTATCGCGTTTTTTTCATTTTTCATTTTTATTTTTTATAATTTTTAAATAAAAATGAAAATATGAAAATATATATAAAAAAAAAATACATATATAAACGTTAGTGGGTAGACTGGAAGGCACTGTAGTTTTTTGTACTTCTACTTAGCTCTCTCTCTCTTTTTTTTTTTTTTTTTTTTTTTATATAAAAAGTAAAAAATGTATATTTCTGTTTGATTTTTTGAAATTTAAATAAACCCTTCGAAACTCAGTATGTAACTAAAATGCATGCAATCAATTTACCATACCGGATAAATCCCCCATGTTAGTAGCATAAAAATGCGCCAAGAGTTTGTGTGATTGCTTCTTTTGCTTCAATGCATGAAGCCTGTTGATGTAGTTTAATACAAGGTGAGTTTGAGCAAATAACAACCAACGTTCAACTGCCATCGGGTTATGACCTAAAAAAACATTTAAATCTTGTCGGATCATGGATGCCATAGATACTTCACTAAAATACAAATAGCTTAATATTGGATCCTTTTCTTTCATGGAATCCATCATCACCGTTTCTAGGCCTTTGTACATGTGCCATATAGTTGATAAATAAAGCACATAATGTGTGGCCGGTAAGGTTTTCGACATGATTTGTCTAAGCATTAATAAAAAGTAGTTTGGGTAAATGGAGGAAAAAACGTAAGAAAGGGGGAGAAGTCAGATTTTAAAATCAAATTTCATAGACAGACTTTCAGAAATACGCAGCAAAAAGAAATGGAGAAAGAAAAGGAATTGAATTCAATTTTCATTTCATTATTGCTAATATTAATAGATAGAATTTTTTTTTTCATGTATTCCTTTTTTTTTTTAAATTGAATTTCAAATAAGTCTGGGAGAGTATCCGTAGCTAAAAAAAAAAAAGAAAAACATCATCGAAAAGTAATGAATGTAGGCAGGTCTATATAGGGGACAAATTACTTATGGATTTTAATATTATTGATCATTTCATGAATATCTTCAATTCCTTCCACTAGCATTCGGTGCAAAAATCCCAAGCCATCGTTTTCATCTGTATAAAATTCACGGAATAAACATAGAGTGTGAAAAAAAAGAAGAAAAAAAAGTCAAAATTATGTAAATCTAGAAAGATGACGATATAAGGTTTATACCTTAATAAAATCATTCTTTTAAAATCAATAAAAGTAGGCTAATTCTCTATCACTTTTTTTTTAAAAAATTTCAAAGCTGCACAATTTTAAAAAGAAAACTAGATGAATACAAATGAAAAAAATGAGGGACACAATTCTAACAAAACGGTGAATTCAAATTATAGCAAGATTTTAAATCTCATTTATCGACTATGTTAGGATGAAACTTAATTAGCACCCCACTAATCACATTTAATTTGTAAAAATGTCTAATACGAAAGAAATTTATGATCTGGTCTAAGATGAATACTGCTATTCAAAATCAATATTTTTATGTTCCTCAAAAACACCAAAAGGTAAATAGAATAAATTTGGCTAGAAGAAAAATAATAACTATTGATAAAGGAGAAGGAACAAAGTGCAGAATAACAAGATAAAATTGGATATGATAAAAATGAACTCTTCTAAGAGAAAAATAGTGATAGTACCTGAGTATAAACGGTTTAGTAATTTTCCCATATTTGTACCGATAGGTAGGTAGCAAGAAGCAAATTAAAATAACAAAAAGTGGTAGTGAAAGATAAAAAATGAATTTTGTTGACAAAGTCCTTTTTCCTAAAAAAAAAAAAAAAAACAAAGTGTAAGGACTAAATAGAGGTTGTTGAAGAATTACGTTGAATTTTTTTAAGAAAAGGGAAAGAACATGAGAATTTTATTTTAAATTTAAAAAATAAAAGACGAAGAAAGAAAGGGCAAACAAATTAAAAATTTAAAATGTAAAGTGAGGATGTATGACCCCCTTTTTTAATGCATTTAACATAGCATAAGAATGCTTAAAATATATATAAGACAAGAGCCGGCACCATGTTTTAATAAATAGAAAATAACGAAGTTTATATATATATATATACATAATCATGATAAATCTTGAGTTAACAATTAAACCCTTTTTGTAAATTCATTTGAACACCACTTAAGTAAAAAAACATAAACCAATTTCATGGCATTAATATTCAGAGATTCAGAGATTCAGAGAAAGTTTGATTATACTTAAGCGTTTTATTGTTAGTTTTTGGCTTAGGAGAAAGTGGGAAAGGGGATGGGGTAAGCGGAGGAAAAAGAGACATGAATATACTTTCTCAAAGATCCAATGAATATCATGAACTACGTAAATAGGATGGTGGTTGTTCTGTTATTATTGTGATTAAGAAACTAAACGAATCATTTAAGCTAATAATGCTTCATTTTTATTTTAAGCGTACTTTTAGTTTGAACTAAAATTATAGATCCTCCCTCTATTTATTTATTTTTTCATTTTAAAATGTATTATTACTGAAAAAAAAAATAAAAAAAACACTACGCATAGTAAAGTAGATCTGATAAAACATCTTTCCTTTTCTTTTTCACCCATTTAATCTAATAAGGTAAAAAAAGTCAACTTCAAAAAGGCATTTCCTATTTTCAACTCTTAATAAAATGTAACAAAATTTCGAGACTGATTTTCTTCATCTTGTTTTTTTTTTGTATTCCATTATGATTTTCTTCATATCAGCTTTAAATTTCAAAAAATGGGTAGCTTAAAATTGATAATTTTTACCTTTCATTATCCTTCCATTATGATTTTTTTCTTTATTGAATGATTTTCTATTGTTTAGAAATACTCCACCTTTTCCTTTTCGTACATTAGTTTCCTTGTTTTAAAAAAGGTTTTGACCATTTATTTTTTAATCCATTTTTTTCCGAAATAGTAAAATAATGATTAAAAAAAAATTTTGATTTTTTTTTTTTTCATCACTGTCATTCGAGGAAAAATACTTTATTATCACTTTAGGAAATTACTAGTTTTTTTTGATCTTTTGAATTAGTTTTTTTATTAAAAAAAAACAAAGGTATATTATTATTAATTATTTCATCGCATTATAATTTTCTATACTCATCGTTCCATTTTTTTGTTATTTGTGATTTGTGTTTCGTACTTTTTTCTTTTTTTCTTGATCTAAGTTTCGATGTAATATTTGTTTAAAGACTTCTTTCCTAGAAACACAATCCTCTTTTTGTTATTTTTTAAATTGAACTGCGAAAATCATGAGAAAACAAGATTTTTTTTCCCTAGGAATATAAGTAGCTTTAGAAATAAAGAAAAATAAATATAAGCTTGATATTCAAACGAAGTACCAAGAAAACATGTGGGAAATCAAAATGATATATCAAATTTTCCATAAACTCTATTATAAATAAGTTAGAATATGATAAAAGTGGATGAGATATGAAAAAAAAAAAAAAAAAAAGCAAAGTTAAAATTTGAGAACC
>JADGJU010000206.1:0-13709 GCA_026937265.1 Coelomomyces lativittatus
TAAGACATGTTGTTTTTCAATCAGGGTGATCAGCAACATATAAATAATAAAAAATCATTCAATTTGCTTGTTTTAAAAAAAACATCACATGACTTTGGTGAAAATAACCATTTGTGTGGTGAATTTAACATTTCCCTTTTGGAAAATATTTTTAAATTTTTTGGGTATTTTGGAAAATTCCCCAATATTTTATTTCGTCACAACGTCATAAATTGAGATGGGAAGTTTCAAGATCAGGTCAGGTGGGATCACCTTTCTTTTTTATTTTTAAGAATACCTTCCAACAAATTCTTTTTTAGTTTTGTTTAGTTCATAAAGAGGAATTCATTTCAAATAGAAAAAAAAAAAGGAAAATGAAAAATCCTTCTTATTTTTAATTTCTTCTTTTTCTATTACTTTCTCTTTCAGCTTCCCAGAGGAAAAACTAACTAACTATCCTTTCCCCTTTTTCATTCATTCTATCCATCCTTATTCATATTAGTAGCCCATTTTATACTATTTTATCTTACTTTTTTGGAGGGCTTATTTTATTTATTTAAAACCTTCATAAAAAAATGGCAAGTTATACTACTACTACTACTACTAGTAATGATGAAATTTTCACATCCTTAAAAACCCCTCCTCTTCCTCCTACAAAGGTAAACGCTAGCTGTAATCATGAAATTGCTCATGCAGTGGAAGAAACTTCAACACTTGAATCAATTCATTCTTTTAATTCCATGAATGAAACTGTAAACTTAGAAGAAGGGAGGGAAGTAAAAATGAACGAAACTAACGAAGGAGGAGGTAGAGTTTGTTTATTATTATTATTGTTATTTTTTTCAATTTTTTTTTTTTTTGAAAAAAGAACCTAAAATAGAGAGTTGACTTTATTTTAAAAGTTATGTGCTATACTTATTCGTATATGATGTGTTTATAAATTCAAAAATTGATAGAAGGACTTGTCTCTATTATTTTTGGTTTAAAAGAGGGAGTTCTTTTTCCTCGAGCGTTTTCATTTCTTATTTTTTTTTATCCATTTTTTTTTTTTGGTGCCTGAATATGAAAGATAGGGGGTGTGGGGACAATAAAAGAGGAATGTAGAAGGTTTATGCTTAGTTTTATAATGCATATGGATTGAATAGGCAATTAACTAAATATTACTCAATGAAATTGTTTAGAAAATGATGAATTCATGAAGCCTATTCAAGTTACTGTGCTACTTCCAAATAATTGTAAATTAACTATACCTGTAATGTTCTTTTCACTTTACAGTCTTTCATTTATTAAATTTAAAAAAAAAAAATTGTTTCTGTGTTTATGCTTTACTAAAAAAGGAACATAAAGTCTCTTTTTTTTTTTAAAAAAAAAACTGCTACATCCTCTTTTACTAAAGATTATAATTCTTTCTTTCTTTTTTTAGGTACTTCGAGCAGATACCGTTGGATTTTTGTTACAATCGGTAGTTGATCATCCATCTTTAGTTTCATATTCATGTGCAACTTTAAATCACGCTAATCAACCTTTGATGGAAGCTCAAGAACTTGGAACTATTTTTAAAAATCAATTCGATAAGACCGACGAATTCTCGTTGACATTAACTCCTTCCATGTATGGGGAACGAGATGTTCGTGTTCATTTAATGCGTGTACGTAATTTGTTGTACCATTCTACGCTTCGTATTCATCCAGGTCATTTTGCTCTAGATACGGGCATCTCTTTATTTCAATCCATTACAGCTCCTCATCAAATCACAGGCGATGTCTCTTCCATCATGAACATTCCAAAAAACGATACTCTTGGTCATCCTAATGGATTTCAATGGGATCAAGCGGAATTAGGCCCTTTACTCACGTCTTCTTGCGTTCCTCCTCTATCTCAAAAGGATACTGTGGATTTTGGACAGGAAGTCAGTATAGGTATTAGTGGATGGAATCCACCCCCTGCATGGCGCCGGATTCGAGGTATGAATCTTTACTTTTCCTCTTTTTGTGAACTGAAAAAATTAAAAAGTCATTTTCGATTTTTTAAATACAAAAAGAAATAGTTTCCTCATTTTTATTTTGTATTCTGTGCTTTTCCCTCTGGCGTGTTCTTCGATATTTTTTTGTATTACTCTCTAACTCGTTTATGCATATTCAACGCTACCCAATACCATGAAAATCTTAATTTCAACTAAAATGCTTATATCATAGGTGATTTTTTATATGTTCAAGCAACATTTCCGCATTCTCAACCTTTGCATATCACTGCTTTTTGCAAAGGGTTTTACAAAAACCGATCTACAAATGAAATCTTTGATCCAATTGCAGACTCCCCTACGTTTCACTCCCTTCTTGACTTGTTAAGTCATTTTTCACCCACTTTTGAAAAAAAATTACAAACATGGCTACCCCTTTCTACAGACATCGCACCGACCTTGGTACCTGAAAAGATTCCTATCTTGACCGCTCTTCCTCAAGCCAACTGGCAAGTGACTATGTCTGACCAACCCTCCTTTTCAACGGACCATGTGTATGATCCATTACGAGGGTTGGGTGGATTAAGTGGTGGAGAAACGATGCTAGATACCACTGCCATGGACTCAGTACGTGATTGGAATGAAGAATTTCAATTGTACCGCACTCAATTGTTTTCAATGACCTCATCGCACCCAGAAAATTTTAATGGTTCATCATCTGCCCTTGCCTCGGACACTCATGCTCCATCCACGGTGACAGCTGCATCCTTTGTTCATTTCCGTCATTCCACAATGGTGTATACCCAATTTGTGCATATGGCCATTCAAGGTGCTTTAGGTATTTTATCTGGTTCCATTCCGCCTATTTCTTTACCGGATCCTACCCTTTTTGATTCTCCTCGTCATCCAGAAGAAGAGTTACTTTATTTTTGGAATAATTTATTTTTTTCGTTTGCTGAAGCCAATGCAATTAAATTTCAAATGGAAGGAGGTCATATCGATCCTGTCTTAGCAGCGCGTGTACATGCAGCCAAGGATTTAAAAGCTATGCAACATTTAGAATCGTTTGAATTCAGTGGAATTCATGTCATGCCCATGGTGATTGTGGATCTCCAGGGTCACCGGATTTTAGTCCAAGGTGTGTTACCCGGAATTATTGGTAATCCGAATGGTGCTAAAATTATATACGGTAGTGTAGAAGATCCAGACGTTTTTTTAGGGGCCACTGTAAGTCAGCGTGAAGTAAAAAGTGATCCTAGTTTTCATATATTGTTAAGTGAAGTTGCTAAAAAAATGATGTGGAAAGAACATAAAGTCATCGACGAAAAATCAAAACAAACACATACCTTATTTTCGTCAGCTGAAACCAAAGGAATTATAGGGCATGACGGTCGACATTATTTATTCGATTTGACTCGATCAGCACCCTTAGATCAGCCCTTTTTAGAACTGGCTCAAAAGGATCCTTGGTTACCCTATTTACATCGTCTTACCTTATTGCGTTTCGAATTACTTACAGCGTACCAAGAGTTTTTGACACAATCTCATTTAAAAAATTGTTACGAATCAGAAAAACAACGAATCTTAGCATCGCATAAATCCAAAAAAACCGGTATTACTTCTGAATCTCCCAAAGACTCAACTGAAACGGTGAGTTCATCTGCCCCCATTGATCCAAAAGCTTCTACCACTGTTTTGAATGAAGAAGAAAAAGCGGATGTTTTAGATGACGAAACTCAGGAAAATGACCAAGAAACGACTTTCGAAATCGATTTATCTCCATTCTTAGAGACTTCTCCTCAATTTCGATTTAATCCTGATCAATTTTCTAGTTGGTCTATTCAACCTGAGGATACCACGCTGGATCCTCACGAAACACCCGAAGAATTAGCTCAGCTGTATACGTATTTATATGATCGAGTCATACCTACGTTTGTGGAAGATTTAAGTAAAGTGATTTCTATTCCTACTTCCGGTTTGAATTTGACCAACATTTTACATTCCCGTGGTATTTCCATGCGTCATTTAGGGATTATCTTAACCACCGTTGACAATGAACGTAGTTCAAAAAAAACTGTTCCTGGAATTCTTTTACGTTTAGATGCATTATCCTTATTATTAAAAAGAGAAATGTGGCTTCGTTGTTTTAAACATTTGGTTCGTCATTACTTGAAAATCAATCACAACTCCAAATCCTTAATCTCACCTACCCATGTGATTGCTCACTTGTTCACCTCCTTTTTATCGATTGATTCAATGAACATTCAAGACTGTGAGAACAGCAACAACAACTCTAAAAAGATAAATCATGAACATCCTCATTCTCATAAAAATAAAAAAACGATTTCATCTGAAAATTCTACCATGGAAAAAGTATGGACACAACCTATTTTGTGTCCTGCATCTTACTTAGATATCACCTCGTCGTTCTTAAGGTCATATTTACTTCAGCAAGTGAGCATAAGGTATCGTTATCAGCTTTCGACTGATTTCGACTTTTTAGTTGTTAAGCACGTCATGTTAAGAGAAATTTGTTTACGCTTAGGTGTACAATTAAAAGCACAGCCTTATGCACCTCATTATTGTATTAAAGAAGAAGATGTATTGAACTTAGTTCCGTTAGTCAAATCAAGTCCACTAAAATACCCAGCTTGTCAATCCCAATTAGAGTTTGCACAAGCATTAATTCAAAATGGAAAATTGGGGAACGGTCTTGCTGCTTTGGAGCATGCTTACTACATGTACGAACAATGTTTTTCTCCTATGCATTTAGATACTTTATTTGTACAGTCTTGTTTGGCAGATGTGTATCATACTTTATACAATGATCAAAAGGAACACATGTATTTACAATGTGGTTTAGAGCTCCAAAGAAATGCAGTAATTGGATTTGAAAGATTGGCGGGTGTAGACGCTTATGAAGTGGCTTCAGGGTACTTTGTTTTATCCACGATGGAATTCAGTGCGGGTGAATATTCACAAGCACTGAAGCATTTAAATCATGCAGCTAAATTGTATCATATCATATATGGACCTAACCATCCAGATTGGATGCCTCATTTATCTTTGTTTGCTAAACTTTTTGTGAAATTTCAACGGTTAGATTTGTCCATTCATGCTTGGACTTTACTTAAAAATTATTATGTTCATCATTTGGGTCCAGATGAACCCGCAACTGCTTCGGCTTATTTCCATTTAAGTCAATACTTATTTGCCTACGGACAGCACCCGTTGGCTTTGTCCTTGGCTAAAAAGGCGTATGTGATTTGGAACACGAGGTTCGGTGATCAAGATCCTAGAACTCGTGAATCACTACAATTGTTAAATGCCATGACCAAGCAATTTGTTCAAAGTCGTTCCTCTGCAAATACAGTTATTTCTTCTTCCCCCTCCCCCTCTGCCTCTTCCGGTTCCACTTCCACCATCAACTCTTCGTCTTCCACCTCAGCCATGAACGCTAAAGGAAAAGTGGACATTGGAAAACCTTCACTCACTGGATCTAAAAAGAAATCACAAGCTTCGCCGTCTACACTTGATACATCCACTTCCAAGTCCTCTAAAGTTTCTTCTAAAGCTTCACTTTCCATTGAAGAGCAAATCGCTTACATCAATGGTAACATTGAACCTCATCATCCTAATAAAAAAAAATCCAATCGTAAATCCTCTCATCATCACGGAAAATCATCTAAACATTAAAAGTAGAATGTAATGTGGAGAAATGGATATAGATATTGATAAAAATCCAGATGAAATTACTAAGACTTTACCTTTAGATTTGAAATGGGGGTTTCCTTTAAAGCTTTTGCTGGATATTGATTGAAAAAAAAGCATGTATATGATAGGTGCTGGTTAAAACCCAAAAAAGTATGAAAATTAGAAAAAATTAAAAAAAAACAATGGTAGTAATTAGATTGCTGCCTATTTAATCCCACTCCCTTAGTTTTATCGATTGATAAAAAACTTCTTTTTTCTTTTTACGTTCAATTCTGATTAGTAATGAATTTAAGTTTTTTTTTTTTTTTTTTTTTTCTTGATTAAATTAGAACTTAAAGGATAGATTTTTTGGACGATTAATATAAGCGGGCTTATACAAATAACAATTTTTTACTTTTACTTTTTTCTTGGCTTCTTTGGTCTTACATTTTTTTTTCTAAAATACAACTTGTCATTTACTTTTTCCTTCCCATGTAGAGCTACTTCTATTTATTTGTAATCCTAATGGCTTTGAGTATTTGATTTTTGAATTTGATGTTGTCCATTTTTTGAACCCAAATCCAACTGGATTTTCTTATCATATCGCCCCACCCTCCTTTTTTTTTTTTTTTTTTGAAAGGAGGGGAAAAAATTTCACAGTATTTAAATATGACGTCTAAATCTCGAAATAAATTAGAAATCAAGTTATAAAAATGGTGAACTGATGTCTTGGATAAAGAAATTGACAAAAATGCACCATGAATATACCTCCTTCCCACCAACCCAATAGTTAAAAAGGTTTTAAACATTAAAAAATTAATAAAAAAAAAAAAGATCACTGAAATTCGAAATATTAAATTAATAATAGCAAAAAAAAAACATTTTTAAATACCAGCTCTGGTTGTAACTTACATTCTCCATTCCGTATTACTAGATCCTATGTATTTGTGTGTTTTGGAAATTATAAAGGGTAATCCTTTAATGTAGCCTAAGATACCACTTTAAAAACAGGTGTTTTGTGTCTAGAATTAAGCATAGCTAAAGCTTATTGAAATGAGGAGTTCTTTTCGACAGGGTAGCTGTGATAGCTTCACTAACATCGTTGGACTGAAGCATACTTGAGTTCCACATTGCAATTTGCGACAATCCGTCTTTTGTCGAATGAGTATGGGCATAACGAAGTGCATATCTACAGGCATATATTTTAAAAATTAAAATCAGCAAAAAAAAACTTGACAGTAAAACTATTATGAATGGACTCATGAATATTAATAAAGATAAATCAAAAAAGCTTAGTGGAATTAAGAATCATCATCATTCATTACATCTCACACATACTTGATGCCTACAATAGCAATTGGACTTTTGCTGGCAATAGTTCTGGCAAGATCCAAAGCATGCTCTATAAAATCGTGTATGTGTATAAAGAGCGAGTATGAATAACAGAGAAAATATCAGAAAGGAGAACGGTTGGGGAACCTTGCAAGGGAGATGTGATTAAAAGAATAAGCGTACCCATTGCTTGATTTTTGGTTGGTAAAACATTACTTACCAAGCCAGATGCAACTGCCTCATTCGATGATATTTTTCTACCCGTAAAACACCATTCATTCACTAATGACTGATTACCTACAATCTAAAAAAGTGGTAAATCCATTTTTTTAAAAATTTTTAAATTGCAGTTTTTCATTCTGAGAACACTAGAAATTTTCTTTTTTTTTCTAGAAAAAAAGCGTTAATTTAAGAGTTCAATTGTACCTTAGGAAGTCTTTGGAGCGTACCGATATCTGGGGCCATTGCTAAATCCACTTCCTATTGTAAATTCATGAACAATAGAAATGTTCGAAATACCTGGTTTAATGACAGAGTTACGAACTTGAAATTTACATGAAGATTCTATCCTTAGAATAAATATATTAAACGTGGAAAAACCTAAACATGTGTAAGTACTTTAACTGAAAAATATGCATCTGCTGAACAAATACGAATATCAGCGGCAGAAATCAAATCTACACCTAAACGATTTTATAGAAAAAAATTAATTGAAAAAAAATTAATAAACGTTTTAAATATATACAATCCAATTACATTGTGGCAACAAAATCAAACAAAATTTAGAGCGAAAGCCTTAAAAAGGACCTACCTCCTCCAATGCATCCTCCATTAATAACACAAATGACAGGTGCTCGGCACTCTTCGATGGAAGTGAAGGAAGTTTGCCAATTCTAGAAGAAAGAAAAATAAACATAAACATAAATGGTAATAATTAAAGAATTGGAATACCAATTATAGTAATTGGATTTTTTTTTTTTTTTTTTTAATGACTCTAATTCCATTCTCCATACCTTTAAGAGGCCCATGATTTTCAAACTCCTCCTACCAATGTCATTTTCTTCCGGAAGAATTCCTTCCTGAGCTTCTTTGAGATCGAGTCCCGCAGTAAATATAGAATCGTTGGAAGAGCTCAATATGATAACTCGTACATCAGGATGAGAGTTTAAGGAATTAAAACACTGCCCAATTTCATCAAACAATCTTGTTGTTTACATATAGTTAAGAACATAATAGATGGAAAAAGAGAAGATAAAAAAAAGAGTGTAGAAAGAGTGTTAATGCAACCACTAAAAAATTAAAACATAAAGCAATGGTAAATACACGAACTGTGTAAAAAAATGACTAGATATAAAAGAAGAATCAGAATGGGAGTATAACTTTGAATTGATTGCATTTAATTTTTTTGGACGATTTAATTGCACATTGACGATGTTTTCTGTTAAGAACACTAATTGTAGGGTTTCAAAAGAAAAGGATTGCATTTCTAGAAAGCCAAAGTAACGAATGATTAAATTGTGTTTGAAAACTGCTTTTGATAAAATAAAATAAACAATATAAAAAATCAATTCATTAAATAGTAGAGCAAGTCCGACTTAAAACTAATAAAACCATTCAAGATCCAACCGGTTGAGGTACCTTTTAAACGAAGAATTCCTTTATTTCAAAGCAGAGAATTTTAAAGCAAAAACCGAATTAAAAATAAGTCTGAAAGTAAGAATGAGAAAGTAATTATTTAAAAAAATTTATTGATCAGTTAAATAGGAAAGTTTTTTATTTTTTTTTATTTTATTTATTTATTTATTTTTTTTTTTTTTTGAATGCCTAATTTACGTGTTCTATTAAAAGGAGACAAGAGTTTAGATAAATTTATTTTTTTGATTTATTTTCGCACATTAAAAATTAGCATTTCTTAATAAAAAAAAAGAATAAAGAATAAAGAATAAAGAATAAAGAAAAACAGATTTTATTAAATTTAGATTGCCTCAAATAAGTTGATCTTTGGTTTATGTAAATCTGGCTTTTTAATACTATTGAATAAAAAAAGATCACCTTTCTTTATTTTTTTCTTCTTCAAGTATTGTAAATGAAAGTTTTATGGAGAAATTAACAGAAGATGGCGGTATCGTTAAATATGTATTGAAACCTGCACCAACTTGTAATAGTGCTCCACAATGGGTGAAAGGCACCAATGCTTTAATTCATTATAAAGTACGCACTGCACCTTTTCGTCCACTGAATTCTGCTTCCCCTTTGTGTTGTAATGAGTCACATACTCCACATTTGCCTATTCATTCTTCTAAGCATTCAAGCCCATCCTCGGACCAAAGTTTTGTCTCTCCAGATGGGGCTCCGTTCACATTTGATCCCAATGCTCAGAAATTATTAGTGGACTCAAGAACTCGAGATGTTGAAGGAAATTTTTTTGAACTTCGTATTGGCAGGTCTTTCATTTTTAAAGCCCTTGAGCAGGCGGTAAAGAGTATGTCGGTTGGAGAACATAGCCGATTTCTCATCGCTCCAGAATATACAGAGGTACTTTTTTTTTTTTCTTTTCTTTGTTTTTTTTTTTCTTTTCTTTGTTTTTTTTTTTTTTTTTTTTTTTTTGTAACATACATAGGCACATGCTTAAGATGCACGTGGATAAAGGACCACCATCGTATATAATTTTTTTTTTTATACTTAATCACAAGGCCATCACATCAAGTCCATTAACTGCCTTTTTTTTTTTTAAAAAAAAGATGTGAAATTATCATGACCAATATGAATAAAAAAAAGTACGTGATAATTTCTTTAACAACATTCTATTATCAATTTAGAGATTGTTTCAGAAGGCCACTAAATAATTCAGAAGGAAGATGTTAAACGTTGGTAAGGATGCAGCTGATTACTTCCAATCCGATGCTGAAATTATTAAGCAAGAGAGAAGACTAAAAAAAATCCCGAATACACTTGGAGACCCGTTTATACTTGGCTCTAAAATTCTTCGCATTAAGAGCATTGACTCGCCTTTACTTCAACGCACCTGTATTCTAATAGCAGATGGTGGACATATGTGCCGAATATTTGACCCTTTGGTATGCAAAGTTTCTTCTTCATAGTCCAAGTGGTTGTGTCACTTCTTTGCGAATCACTCTCACATTTCTTTTTTTTTTTCTTTTCTTCCTTAATTGTAAGTGACTTGAATAAATATAGGAAAATGTCAGAAATACTAATTATCTTTAGTTCTAACATAGCATATTACTTTGAATTTTAGGAACGGAAGGTGATTGCTAAATTTAAGGGACATCAAGGGCCAGTTACTTGTGTTACATATTATCATGACCCTCAGATGAATGATACAATGATTTTCAGTGGAAGTTGGGATAAAACAGTTATCCAATGGTCCCTAAAGGTTTACTTTTCTCATTTTTACATTTCTTTTTTTTTAAACATTTTACATTTCAACTTTGGGGAGGAAAAATAAACAATTAATCTAGACATTCGTTTTTTTTTTTTTTTTTTTTTTACCATTTATGCTTAACTAAGATTTCTTTTTTCTTTTTTCTTTTTTCTTTTTTTTTTTTTTTATCGAATAGAATAGTAGCAGCATCAGAAGCTATTCTTTGCATACTCAATCTGTAAAGTGCATCGCACTTAGTCCTGATTGTCGATTACTTTATAGTGGTTCTCAGGATAAAACAATCTGTAAACTTAATTTAAAGACACATGAATCGGAAACTTGGATAGGGCATACAATGTGTGTAAATGACATTCTCACTTTCCGTACATTTGTGTTCTCTGCAGCAAGTGATACAACTATTCGCCAATGGGATGCATCTACAGGCAATTGTTTACAAATTATTACAGCACATGAAACTGGAGTTTATGGCTTATACATCGATGAAGATGAAAATTTATGGAGTTGTACGTTTTTAATGTCATTTTAAAAGATTGAAATTAAACTTTGCACTCTCTGTTCTTCTATTTTTTTCTTTTTTTCCATTTTTAACCAAAATAAAATAGCATCCCCTGATAAATACGTAAAAAGATGGTCATTAGAAAATTTCTCAAATCCAGAATGCATTTTGGAGCATCCTGACAGTGTCAAGCCAATGTTGGTACTTCCTTGCGGTGTTTTGGCGACGGGCTCTAGAGATGAGAAAATTCGAATTTGGAATATGGCTGTATGTTTTTTTTTTAAAAAAAAATACTTTTTTCAAAAAATTTCACTAATATGACTTTTTTTTTAGCACTTTTTTTTTAAAAAAGTAAAAAAAAAAAATCCATGAAGTATTTCAACTTACTCCTACTCCTTCTCAAAAATTCTTTCAATTTTACTACATCGAAATTAGAACGAAAAAATAATTAAAGAACTCGATGGACATTATGACGAAGTTTCGGACTTATGCATTATTGAAGACAAGCTATATTCTGGCTCTTATGACGGAACATTAAGATTTTGGCTGATTAAAGGTAAGTGATTTTATGCATTTTACTTTTTTTCACTGCATAACTTCATCAATTTCGACTTTAATTTTTATCTCGACTCTTTCTTCACTACCTTTCAGGGGGTGCTTTAACTTTTAATACTTTAACTTTTAATATGATTTAATCTTTCAGATGCACTTGATCCCAATGTAAAATTCGAGTATAACGTTTCTGATGAAAATATCAAGCCGAAGGTTCTAAAAAAGTTAACAGAAGAAGAAGAAGAAGAGCTAAATGCCCTTATGGAAAATGATGATTGATTAAGTAGTTATTAAGCCTTTAAAAAAAAAAAAAAATAGAGTCTAAAAGTAGCTACTTTAAAAATGAAAAAGAAATTAAATTTTGAATCAACCATATCAATACAGAAACAGAGTCTGCATCAACAACAACAGCCACAGCAAGAAAAAAAAAGTGCTTTTTCTCCTTGTTCATTTTTGTTCTTAATTTTTTAGGGCGTTTTTTTAAAAAAAAACCTTTGCTCAATTAATTTTTAAAATGCCCAGTTTTTAACGGATGGATCATTAAATAGCTATTAGAATAAATGAATTTTTTCTAGGAAATTCGCCATGACTTTATTTCTCCCCCCCCCCTCCCTTCTCTCTTCCCTCACCCACCTTTTTTATTTTTTATTTTTTTTTAAAGAATTAAACAAATGAAATAAGAAAAAAATTAATTCACTAACTTAGCTTAAATCGTAATTTTATAAGTGACTTTCACTCAGTAAAGGTTGCCCCTAAGAGAAATTACTTTCTTTTTCCCTTTAAAACAAGAAATGCATTATTCCTTTTTTCCTTTTTTACTTCGAATAACCAATAGGTTCATCCTTTAAAAATTTACAATTTTTATAAATCAAGATATCGAAATATAATGTCACAAAGAAACACATAAATATTTAAAATTAATAAAACGAATCTTTTAGGAAATTAATGTTTTAAAATCTCTTCTTTATTTTCCTTACCTTTTTTTTTTCCTGTAGGAAAATTAAAAAATGGACCCAAAAAAAAAAATTGAAAAACTAAAGCACGAAATAAAAAGAATGGAAATTATACATAAAAGGTAAGGTGGCTATGAAATATTCTAATCATAATAGGATTGCGCGAATCTCAAAGGCTACATGTAAAATTATGGGCATGACCATAGCAAAAGCTATTGAACGGACCGTTTGAATAAACGAATTAAAGTGATTTTAGTGCTTCTTCAAATGCTCTTACAGAAAACAAAAAATATAATAGTAGTTTACTACGAGTTTCAAGTAAAATAGATAAATGGAAAATTTAAAATCTAAACAAAGCACTTCTCTTCCTAATTTTTACGCAATGTAGTTGAGTTATTATAAAATAAGAATCGATATTGAAAATACCTTGATTTCGAGATGAAAGAACGCTTGAGTGCGATCAATATGCTGGAAGAACATTTTTAAACATCTTTTTTTCTTTTTCTGTTACAGAGACCCACCGTGTTTGCAGTTCAGTCCAAATATTTTTAAACATTATTTCGTCTTTTTTCATGAATTCTAATTCTAATAAAGTTTTCAAATCTGCTTCTGCCTCTTCTAAATCTCTTCCTATTTTTATGAATGAAACGGCACGTCGATATAAAGCTTTGGGTTGATTTGGATACTGCTTTAAAATTTCATTACATTGGGAGATGGTTTTCGAATAATTTTCTAGTTTAAGACTACATAATGCGTCGTTCAGTTGGCAATTCAATAATTGCCGCTTTAATTCTTCATACGACAAAGAAGAATCATTCCAAGTTTCATCTGTGGTTGCACGTAGCATTTTTAAGTTTTCAAGAATGATTAAACATCGCCTGTAGTGTTTCTGAGCTTCCATATAGTCACATTTTGCAAAGAAAGTATCTGCTTTATTTTTAGTAATAGGCACTTCATTGCATTTTTCTACGATACTCATTTCCCAGACTTCTTGAGTAAATTCATTCGGATATTGAACTTGGTGTAAAAACACATCAAGCTCCAAAGGAAGTTTTTCAGTTTCATACAAATCTGCATGAGAGCTTGAGGACATTGACCCACAACAAGAAGAGACGTGTGAAAACTCATTCCTCTTCCCCTTTTTTTTTTCTTCCTCCCTTCTCAATAAAATTTCCAATTGAATAAAACCCTAATGTGATCGTTAATGTGCAGATATACTTAGTAGAACGTTAACTATATAATGCTCGCATAAGCCCAATCACTTTTACTTTTCTTTCACCAATATTAACAGAAATACGAAAAAAAGCGTTACAACGCTCCGACAACGCGAGCATGCATATA
>JADGJU010000207.1:2679-13697 GCA_026937265.1 Coelomomyces lativittatus
AAAAAAAAAAAAAAAAAAAAATGTTTTCAAATTTTATCCAAAAAAGAAAATGGAGTGAAGGAAAACATCGTTCTCCTCTTCAAGAGACGAACAAACAAACATTTAAAAAAGAAAAAACCGATCCTCTTCCTCCTCCTCCTCCGCCTTCTTCTTCTTCTTCTACGTCTTCTTCTCTTTCTCATGAGGAGGACAATGACGAAGTGGCTCCCTTGGGTCTTGGAAATGTAAAATCTCACGAAAAACTTACTCTACACGCTCAACAACACGAACATGCACATGAACAAGGAGGAGGAGGAGGAGGTAGTAGTGGCTTTTCGTTTCCTAAAAAAATGAAATTGAAGTTGAAAATGCCTTTTAAAAAAAACCCTCTTTCGACGAAAGAAAAAGAGAAAAAAAAGGGTCATGAGCATAACATAGGCCATGGAGAAGAAGATGAGGATGAAGGAGGACGACCCGTGTCTAGTGGGATTGAACGTGGACTGGTTCAATTTTTTTTATTGGATAAGAAAAAGACCTTGGTGGCTAGTTTGTGCAATGTCTATCAAGCGTGTTTGGTTCATCCAAGTCCAGTGTTGGGTCGAATCAATGGCACGGTATTTCATCATACGAAAGAATGTTCAAAACCTTTCATGTTGATCATGGCCAATGACATGTTGACTTTCCTTCACATCATTTGGCAAGCCTTTGATCTTCATCCTCCCACTTACGGTGATTTAACGCTCCATGACCTTCCGAAACATCATCTCACTTCGTCTCAACCCATCCAAGACTTGGAAATGGATGATGCATTTAAAGTTTTCCAAGATTGTATTCACGAGAAACTAAGTCACTTAGAAATAGACCCACAGCTCCTTCACTCCCATACTCCTCCTTCGCAGGAAGTGAAACAAGAAGAAACGTCCTTTGGACAAGTTGCAGAAGCTCCACCCTCGTCTTCTACCACCCATCACCCATCTAAAGTTGTGGAACGAAAAAACTCTTCCTCCTCCTTCTCTTCGTCCGTGGTGTCTCATTTTTCACCTTCAAGCACTCATTCTAACACCCAACCCTTAATGAAAGAAATGAAACAGGATGAGGAGTCAAAGACGTGGGAGGACGAGGACATCCTACTACGTCACATAGATCTTTCTTTAGAGTCACCCACCTCCAGCAATGCGCGTCCCATTTCAATTTTACCTATGTTCAACTCACCCTCCCTCACCAAGCATCTTACTCCTTCTACCCATGACTTCTCGGCTGCTTCAAAACGTGTTTCTAAACTACGTCCATTATCCGTGATGCCGGATGATCCTCTTTCATGGGAGGAAGAAGAAATGAATCCTCTTCCCTTTCATAGGATGACCACCCAAGTCATTCCAGAAAACGAAGAGGAGGAACTCGAAGAAGAAACGGGTTCTATACAGAAACAAAGTAGAATCCACCCTGCTCCTCCCTTTCTACCTACTACTGAGCCTTTTTCATCGTCGGATTTGTCAGTAAATGAAACCAGTTCCAATTTTCTTCAACCCTCAGATGCATTTGAAAAAGAAGTGTCCAAAGAGATGGATCATCCTGCTTCGGAGCAACAACCCTCAGCTTCGTTTTCGTCTCAAAGTCGTCGTCCTCCTTCTTTCCTTCCAGATTTACGTCCTTTATCTATTTTTCCAGAAACTTTAGAGACCCACGACGACTTCTACTTCAGTGACACAATAAAGAAGGAAGACGAGGAAAGTGAAAAAGTCGACGAGAAGGAGGCGGATGAAGAAGAAGAATCAACCCATTTCGTAGACGCCATGGAGACAACCGACTTCAATCCTACAGGCCACGTATTGACTACGGCCTTCCAAGAAGATGAAACTAAGGGACCCATCATCCACCCTTCTTCCACTAGGTTATCATCCTATGTAGAAGAAGATATTCAACCTCAATTTCAAATTAAACTGCAAGAACAAGCAAGACTTCAAGCTGAACAACAAGCAGCGGCATTGGCTGCTGCAGAAGCTCTTCAACAACGTAAATTACAAGAACAAAAAGCATTTGCATCAAAATACATTCAAAACTTAATGACGACCGCACAACCTCCTCCACCACCACCACCAGCTTCGGCTTTACCTGCATCGTCTTCTTCTACGTTGAAGTCATCTAAAGAGCCTACACGACCTACTTTTGGGTCTCATGGTTTATTACCTGAACCTGCACCCTTTTTAGATGACGATGATGACGATGAAACCCATGAAGATGGATTCGTAAATGACCTGGACGATGACGAGGAAGACGATGGCACGGACAATGAAAATGATCGATGGAGTGATGGGTATACTTCCGAAGAGGACGTCTTTGATGAGGATTTGGAGGAAGACGATGACGAGGACCGTCAACTCACTTTTGCTATTCCTACAAATCAACGAAAAGAAGCCGATGATCCCTTGGCGGTACCTGCCTTTGTAGAATTTGGAGGATTATTGGCCAAACCGAAAGTTCCTTTAAAGCAACAAGAAACATTACAAGAACGCCAAAAATTTTATGCTCAATTACAAGTGCATCAACATCAACGTAAATTAGAACAACAAATGAAAGCTTTGGAACTTCGTGACACACCTACCCCTTCCTCTTCCTCTAAATCTAGAAATTTCATGAAGATGGGTGGAGTAGGGGGAGGTACTGGAGGACGTGGGCAACCTCCGTCTTCCGATCACAACCCTTCTTCAAACCCTCTTACTTCACGACGTCGTCCTACGATGCCCGTGAAACCCGAACCCGGATCGTCACGTCCTCATGTACCTCACCCTTCAGGTACCCTCCCTAAAGATACTTCGAATCGACGCCACCACGATCGTCGTCAATCCCTGACTCAAAAAGAAACCTCCAAGCCTTCGTTTTCAAATCAACAACGACGACGACCTTCCATGGATTCCGATGACGATTCAGACGAGGATTTAATCTCTTCTTCCGAGGATGACCTCTCTTCTTCAGATGAAGATCGAAAACCTACTTCGACACCTCTTCCTCGACCGCTTTCATCTCGACCCTCCCACATCTCCACTCCTCCTCCCACCTCTTCCTCATCCCGTCATGAAGTCAAAGAGACCAAAAGCATTTTAAGAGCTACACCACCTCCATTACCTCGTCCCATGATGCCTACCCCTAAATCTGCTTCTTCCTCTTCCTCCTCTTCTTCTTCTTCACTTAAACCGTTACCTCCCAAGTCCGTACCTCCACCTTCAAAACTTCCTCCGTCTCCTACCCCACCTCCCTCCTCCCGTGTTTCCTCACGACCCATTCGACCTCGCCCTTCAGATTCCACTTTCCAACCGCTTCCTTCCCAGTCCTCTGAAAACCGGATGCGTGTCAATGTAATTGCAGAAAAGGCACCACAACGACCCCGACGACCTCGTCCCGGGGGTTCTTAATGGAGGTGTGATGGAGAAAGGGGGTGGGAGGGGAGAAGAGCCCACCCAACTTTCTTTGTTTCATTTTTTTTTTTTTTATTTAAATTTTACTTTACTACGTAGATCGAAAAAGCGGTTGTGTGAATGTTGGTGAATGCATTTTTCCTATTGAGATAGAAACGAAAGGTGGGTTTCATTTCGCATTCTTTTCATTTAGTTCTATTAGTGTTTGTTTTCTTACTCTTTTTCGCGTTCCTTTTTATTTCTCTTTAAATATATATTCACTTTAAACTTTTCGTCTATTGTGTTACTCCAAGTTCGTTAAACGTAAAAATTTAAGAAAGATGGATTTGAATTCGTTTTATTTTTCCTTTTTTTGTTACTCCGTTGGTGTGGGTTTTTTTCTGTGTTCCTATTGTTGATCCTCTCTTATCTATCAATGAAAAAAAAAAAGATGATTAAGAAAAGCAAAAGAAGTCAATGGGGATCATTTAGCACGTCTTTCTTCGTGGATGGGATAGCTTTTTCTTTATTATTTTCTTTTTATTTTTAATGGATTTCTTCATGTATCAAGAATGTTCGACAGTCGATTTTATTGATTCGACTTCGTCAACTCATGTTTTCTTTTTTTTTTTTTTTTTTTTTAAACTTACTGAAACACATGTTGCTTTGATTCATTAAATGAAGAACAACCCAACCCCATGAAGATGGTGACTACGTCTCTTCAAAGTAGTCTATATGTGTCCTTCAATAGCATTCTTACTCTTTAATACCAATCATAATTTAACTTTGATCGTTCTTTATAGAAAAGAGTCAAAACGTAAGGAGAGCGAGAGAAACACAGAAATAGCACCACCATATCCTCTTAAAAAACAAGAAAGAATAGAATTCAAATTTTCCTTTCCATTCCCATCTTCAATCTAATTTTTCTTTTGTTTCTTCATTTTTTTAATGAATGCTCTTACGTTCTTAAGTTCATTCTTTGAATTTGCTTTTTTTTTTTTATTTTTTATTTTTTTTAATATATCTATAAAATATATAAAAATATCTATTCAAATGAATGAATGAATAAACAAATGAAACGAACGTAGTGTTTGGTTAGGGGTGGTGGTAAGAACTACTCGAACAAACCAAAAAAAAAGACACCTTTTTTTTTTTTTTTTTTCATTTGGTGTAATAACCTCTCCTGATTCCATAAACAAAGCACCTACTTTGATTAATCTACTGGATCTTCTTTCTCAAGTAAATCATAAAATTCAGTCTTCATAGTATCCTTTGCAGGAACGGTGGACATAGAATGGTGGGTAGCTTTTAAAATAGAAAAGGGTTCATCGCCATCCGAATCTTCGGGTTCTTCTTTTTTTTCTTGTTCAACACCTTCTTCGTCGTCATCGTCATCGTCATCGTCATCGTCTTCTTCTTCCTCTTCTTCGTCTTCTTCACTGCTATCATACGACGGCATGTCTTCAGAAATCATTTCTTCTAATTTCTTTGTTAGAAAGGTAGTAGGATGTGAAAGTGAAGGTGAAGACGCGGGGGACACGATCAGAGGATCAAGTTTTTCAGATACATGCGTGTCTTTCTTTGTATTAGACGAAGAAGAAGAAGTGGTGGAGAAGGGTGGTAAACGGGGTGGTGGGACCGAAAGCACGTCATGGACACCACCACTCAGAAAAAAAGAAGTGAACACGAACACAATGAGGTGGTTAAGATGCATTGGAGAAACGTAAAGAGAGCCAACAAACTAACGAAAAAAAAAAAAAAAAAAAAAAAAAAGGAAGATATAAATTCAACTCACTAATAGGCATCCACAACAACACATCAAAGTAGGGTAAAAAGATAAATATTTCATCAGAATATTTAATTTTTATGAAGAGAAAAGTGTAGACAAAACTAGTTCATGAGTTTTTTTTTAAATTTTAATTTATTTATATATTTAAAAAAAAAAATAAAAACTACTACGATGATTCCATTTTCTTATTCATCGTCTCGTCGCTATATTTTCAAGTCATTCGAATCCCACCTCACCTAAAATGGTGTTGTGCCTGCCAACCTAATTTTCTTTTCTAAAAATTGAGAAAATAAAAAGTAAATAAATAAATAACAAGTCATTTCATTCTTACGTACATGAATTCACTTACAATTCTAGTTAATCAAAGTACTTACAATTTTAAATCTATAAATATATATATATATATAATGCTCGTCTTTAAGGAAGAAGGAGTTCTTTTAAGAAAATAATAAAATCATTCACACAAACAAAAAAAGAGAAAGAGAAGAGGAAGTGAATAAATAAATAAATATATATATATATATATATCTTTTTAAATCAAATAAAAACAGAACCTGGGGAAAAACAAAAGATTTTCCATGGGCTGAGAAGTTTTTTATTTCCTTTTTCATTTCTTCGTTTTAAAAAATATATATAGAGAGAGAATGTTTTTACTGGGTACATTGAATGTCTCCTCTCTTGAAATTTGAAATGGTTGGTGAGTTGTATTCCTTTTTTTATTTTTATTTTTATTAAAAAAAAAAAAAAGTTTGTTCTTATTCACAATGTATTTAATAAAGATTTAGAACGCAATGTCTCGAGACATTCTTAGCAAAAGTAGATGCTTTTTTTAAATTTTATCATTTGTTCAGTCAAGTGTGTGTATGTGTGTGAGTGTGTGCTTCTATTGGTAACGAAAAATTCTACTTGAAAAATGAGTTAATTAATCGAAAAATACATACAAAAACATTTTTTTTTTTTCTTTTTTAATTTTAACAAAATATCTGTTAGAAAGGACTTGACGCGTAAATTTTTGCAATCGACTTCTAAAATGTTTATAAATTTGACATCTGGATGACCTTTGCGTTTTTTTTTTTTTTTTTTTTTTTTTTGTTTGTTTCTGAAGAGGAGGGAAAAAGGAAAATTTCGATGTCACATTTTCTTTGTACCTTTTCTTTTTCTCTTTTTTTCTGGATTTATAAACTTGTGTTCACTTATTTTCAGAAATTTCAATGTTGCATTGACGTTTACCTTTGAGTGTGTCGATCTTTTCATTCACTTCTTCTTCTTCTTCTTCTTTTTATTAGTCTATTAATAATGAAATACCAATTAAACTTTATTCTACTCCTTCCACTCCCTTATTTATCTTCTAAATCACTTTAAAAGACATGTCCAAAACTTTGTCTTCTACTTCTATCTCGAAATCTTTACCTTTCAGTACTTCTTTGACTCTTCCATCAACCATTACTTGCTTAAACAGAAAACATCCATCAACGTACTACTCACCAAATTCTGTTTTCATTCGTAATAGAGTTCATTCTTTTTTTTTTTCCTTTGTATTCTTGACTATATATCTTTTATTTCAATTTCTTATTTTTTCAAGCATGCACAAGGTATATTCATGCAACTGAAAATTAAAAAAAAAAATGAAAAAAAAAAAAAAAAAAAAAAAAAAGGAACCACGTGCCCTTTTTTTTTTTTATGGAGAGGAGAAGGATTGCAAATATTGAAAGGAAGTTAAAGTTGTTTTAATTTACCCACTTTTAAAAAAAAAAAAAAAAATAGCTGATATCCACCCACGTGATACGGTCATATGATCCACTTATTGTTTCTCACTCCAAACAGAAGAAAATGTTTTTTTCATTCCCTTTATAGTTTAGTTTTAGTGTATCATTCCACTTTTTTCCTAACTTTTTTTGGTTATTGGATTTGAAAGAGCAGAGAAAAGAAAGGAAAAGACGAAAAGAGAAGAAAAAGGGTGAGGACATTTACTCATTAGGAGATGAGGAATGGTCAAAAAAAAAGTTTACATTTTGAATTGAAATTTTTTATATACTTGGATAAGTTGTTTTTTTTATAAAGACTTGTCAAGATTCCCACTTTTAAATGGAGAAGAAGAAAAGAACTCATTCGATGGAGATGGATTTTGAAAGATTAAAATAAAAAAAAACACTAATTAAAATAAAAACGCATTTTTCCTTCGAAGAAAGAGACTTTCTTCTTACATGGTTTCTATAAAGGGTTCAAATAAGCTGAGTATAAAAAACATGATTAAAAAAAATATATAAACAGTCATAGAGGAAAAACAAAGGGAAAAAGTACAGCAATAAGAGTTACAAGATCTAATAGAAAAAAAGAAAAAAAGAAAAAAAACAAACAAAAACAACCCCTCTAAACACTGTAGGAATACATAAGATTCCAGCAACTTAGTGCGGGGTATCTATGTATTTATTTTAAAAGAAAAAACAGTGGGTAGTAGTAGTAATAATAGTAATAATAAGAGTAGTGGTTTAAAACATCACATTCATATATTTGAAAACTTTGGTTAAGTTTTTAATTCTAGCTTTATTTAAAAAAAAAAAAAAAAAAAAAAACGAAACATCTGCAAAAGTGGAAAAGATGATAAAAAGAAAAAGAAATAAAAAAAGAAAAGGTTCCAATGCTCACACTTTGCGTTTTTTTTTTTTTTTTTCATTTTTTATCTTTATTTACCAGCCCACTAAGTAGTTTTTCTACAATGAATCCACCATTAAAAAAACCTCAAACATTTCGGAAAACCCTTCACGACATGTTAGAACTTGCTTTTACTGAAAACCTATTTATCTTTGTCACCACTATAAATGCTGTTTTACTTTGCATCGAAACTTCTTCCTACTACCATTATAATTTTGGTATGTTGCATTTAGGTGAGGTAATTCTTATTCGGAAGGTTTAAATAACTATGTATTTTTTTTTTTTTTTTCTTTTTTACTGAACCTAGTTTCCTTTTCTATGGATTTCTTTCCATTAGTTTGGTATTTTTTAATTGCTGATTTTTTAGCGAATGGTATTTTTTTAACCGAAATGGGTTCGAAGCTAATTGCTAATGGATTACATTATTTCCGTAGTCCTTGGAATTTATTAGGTAGTTTTTTTTCTTTTTTAAAATCTAATGGGTCTTTAAAAAATAAAAAAAAATCTGACTTAGCGTGAAAAGAAAAAAACTAATTGATTTATTAATGAATTTATTAGTAAAAAAAATTAAAAATTAAATTAAATAGACGATGACACTTGCATCTCTAATAGTATTCTACTTTCTTCTTTTCCCTATCCTTAAGATTTTTTCGTTATATTTGGGTTCTTAGCCGATTTGCTCGTTCCCTCCCTTATAAAATCTCTTTTTGGCTTCCAATCGAGAATCTGTACCTATTTTTATTTCTATTCATTTTTTTGTTTGTTTGTGTGTGTTCGTTTATGACTGATAGGACGATTTTTTTTTTTTTTTTTTCTTTTTTTCTTTTCTTTTTTTTCGTTTGATAATAAACTGAGCTAATGCTTGAGAGGTCTCAAAAAAACGAAGAAAAAAGTAGGAGAAAAAAAAACCTTAACCCACTTTTTTTAATTTAACTTAGTTCATTTTTTAAAAATTTTCAGAAATCTACGATTGCTACGTGGACTTCGTTTTTTAAAAACCATCAACTTGTTTTTATCATTACAACACATTCTCAGTACTTTGTTAACCTCGGCAAGAACATTAAGTCAAATTTTCTTATTCATTCTTATTTTCCTTTTCATGTTCGCGGTAATAGGAAAAACTTTGTTCGGCGAAGTGGCCCCTGATGATTTCGGCTCCATTTTCACCTCTATGATTTCTTTGTTTGCTTGCATGACATTAAATCGATGGGCTGATCTTTGGTACCGCATTCGACAAGTAAATCCTTCAATCTTCGTATTCCTTTTCTTCTTCATCTTAATAGAAACATACATATTGTTAAGGTACCTTTTTGTCCCTAGTCTTGGGAGTTTCCTCCTCTTTTTTTTTTTTTCTCTTTCAAATTTAATTAAAAGCGGAGTAGTTTATTTACTGTATTATATATGTATAATTAATGAATGGATATAGGATATACATCCATCTCGTGCCACCTCTCATGCACGCTTTTTTAAAGAAAAAGAAGAACAAGAAGAAGGATAGGAAGAAAAAAAAAAAAAAAAACTACATTCTTATCAGCTTACCTCACATCAAGGTTGGAATTCAAACCCTTCGCATCATTCATTTTAATATTTAGTCTCTTTTTATCTGTTCTGATTTCTGTTGCTGGATCATGGAAAAATAGAGAGCTCATGCTAAACAGTTTGCTTCAATATTCCAGCATGACAGTATGTTAGTCGGTTTGCTGTTTTCATTTTATACGTCGTCATATATATTTTAACTGATCTTTTTTTTTTTTTTTTTTTTAATTATATTTACTACATTCCTCTTAAATTTTTAATAAAAATTTTTGATACTCGATTACTGTTTTTTCCCCCTCATAACCTATTCAGAATTTTATAAAAGTATTTTTACTCATACTGAAGCAATTCATCACCTCCCTCCATTCTTTTCTCATCCACCCCTCTCTGTCTTTCTTTCTTTTTTTAAAAAAAAGCCTAGTTCATTTCCGCCTAAAAACAATGTCACTTTTGCTCAAATTGAGTTTAAATTGAAGCAGCAAGAGCTTCATGAGCAACTACGATCCGTGTACCATTGTTTCATTTCTGAAGATCCAAATTTTCTTCATCGTTGGAAAATCAAATCTTACAGTAGATTTTATCAATTACTTGCCACGCAAGACTACCACTATCAAGAATATGTCAATATAAGATCTACTTTAGAGTGTATTGGTACTCAACCAAGTGTTTATGTGCTTCATACTTGCCTTGACTTTTCTTTTATTTTTTACTTTTCGTGTTTTTCGTTTTTTTCGAAGTATATAAAGAAATCATAAGTGTGTTTTGTCTTTGCTTTGCTTTTTTTTTTTTTTTTTTTTTTTTGGGGGGGGGGTACTTTGAAGCAAAAATATTCATTAAATGATTAGTAATGATTTACCTTTGAAGATTCCGAATTTACTTCAGATCCTGATGGGAATGTGTTGACGGTCCAAAGAATGCAAAGTATAATAAATAATGAATAGCATAGTAAATACTTCATCTCAAGAGGAGAGAATTACACAAATTATAAAGGGAAAAAAATAAAATAAAAAGATGATAAATTGAGAAATAATGTGAAGAAAGATCAAGAGGATTTATAGGTCTCTGCGGTGTAATTTATAGGCTAGAAAAAAATTCTAATGAGAAAATCTTTGAGTACGCCAAAGTAGCTAAATGGAAGGATAAAATCGTGAAAAGCCTGAAAAAAAATTTGTTTATTTTAAAAAAGATAATAAGAAGTGAAAAAGAGTTTTGTAAATATGAGCAATAAAAAGCAATACAAAAATGGGCGATTCCTCTTTATTGATTTTGCTTTTATTTGTATGTTCTTTTACATCGGAAAAGTAATGCACGCAGAGCAGTGAGGCGAATAATTTAATAACAAAAACAAAAACAAAAACAACACTCTTAAAGCCTTAATGCACCATTTCCAAATTTCTTTCCTCGAGAGATTATTTTGAACTGTCAAAGCATTTAAGTAAAATATTTCAATGCTTTTATAATGAAATCTTTTAACAGTTTTTAAAGTTTTAAAAAATTTGAAGTTCATTTTCATTTTTAAATTTTTTATTTTAAGCAATTTAAAAAATTAACGAGCAAAAAGAATCCGTTATTAAGTAAATAAATTACATTCAGTGCTAGTGGTAGTTTTAGTAATATTTTCAAAGAACAAATAAATTGTACAATCCCCCCAGAAAAAAAAAAAGAAAAAA
>JADGJU010000208.1:2448-13686 GCA_026937265.1 Coelomomyces lativittatus
TACTTTCCACCGGACTTCTTCTTTTTTAGTTTTCGTTACTTTTAGATTCCTTCTTTCTCTCACATTTGTTAGATGTGAATAAACATAAGAATTCTAAAGAATTCTTTAACAATCTATTTCACTTTTATTCTAAAATAAATCGAAAATTGTTTTTCTTTCGATTTTAAATTGGCCCTTTTCTAAGTCATTTCACTGTTTATTAACAAAAGATCACTTTTTTCCATCGATTTTTCTGAATTTGGTATTTTTAGGGATCACCGTACGTTTAATGCTTGAGTTCCTTTTTTTTCATTCCAATTTAAAAAAAAAAAAAAAAAACTTATCCTACCTAAAAAAATCTTTATTCTTTTTTTCTAATTTCCGTAATTTTTTCTTTTTTCTTTTTAGACTGCCCTTGTACGCATAATTTTTTAACAATGTCTTAAAGATTACTTTGGTGCAGAAATCTTAGTTTCCAAACTTTTTTCCGCTTCAAAAAAGTTCATTCCTACTTTCTATCTTGGATCCTAACTAAAAAAACTTATTTCTTAGGGATCAATAGTTGCGTATTGCGCCTATCATCTTGTATTTTGTAATCTTCTCCCTTCATTATGTAGACAACTTACTTTAACCTTTTAACACCCGCTACAAAACATTTAAATAGACTGTGTTGGGCAAAATAATCATCGCTACTTCATTCTTTTTTTGGTAATATGATTTTTTTACATTGCATCGAATGTGTTCAAGTTTAAAGTTTGCCCTTTTTAAAAGAAAAAAAAAACTCCATATTTACTCGAAGTTTTATGGTATAAATTTTTTTGAAAAATTCTCTTTTTTTTTTTTTAAATTGGAAAAAAAACAACTATGACCTAACTAACTCGTCTTTTTTGACTCCACTTTTTTTAGGTGTTTTTGACATTAGATTGTATGTTTTACGATATATATATATATGCATTAAAAGTATATTTTAGAACACTCTTTTCTTAAACTCTTCTACTTTTCTCAATGTGAACCGCACTTCAACCTTAACTTTTTAGGCATCTACTCTACCTGCTGTACCTTTTCTCTCTTTTTTCAATCATTGAAAAGTCCGAGTCTATGGCCTGTCCCAATATCAAGATCAGCATACTTGTTTGGTTTTCTCATGTTCACTACCTTTTCTATTGTATTATTCGTATTTGTTGTTTGGCATTTATGGTTGATAGGGAAAGGACAAACACAACTCGAGTGGACAATCCTAAAGGAAAATGATTACACAAATAATTCAGAAGGCCGAGGGTGGAAACAAAAATTTCAACTATTTTTTAATACAGAATATAGGTATTTTTATGCTTTTATACTTTTTTTGATATTTAGGATTCAAATTCGACATTATTTTGTTGATTCTTTTTTATGATGAAACTCACTTTTTTTAAAATTCAATGACCATGTTTTTTCGGAGGTACAGACCTTGGTTTTATATATTTTTGCCCATTAGAGTTCCTCCACATGAAAATACGTGCAGTATAAACCAATGATTTCCTTTTAAATCTTTTAACAAAAGAAAATGTTAGAGTGCACCTTTTTAAAAATTTTCATCTAAAAATGTCCCCCCCCCCCTTTTTTTTATATTTTATCTTTAAAAGGAATTTTAAGATGAAATAAGGGTTCTAAAACACGAAAAAAATTAATTTTGGAAACAAGACTAAATTTCTAGTTATTAAATTTGTAATTTTTATAACCATAAATAAATATCGCGTCTTTCCATATGCTCTATTTAATCTTAAAGTTCATCAAAAAAGGGAATGATCTGAACTTTTATTACTTCTTTTCCAAAGTTCACTTTTAAAGATTCATTTTCGTTATTAAAACATTTGGATATTTTAATTACTTACTAAAAAAACTTTTTTTCTTTCCCCGTCCTTGAGTTTAAGAAATTGGAATTACGAAAAGAGCTTAAACAGATACTAATTCATTTGCTTGTTATATCTCCGAAATATCCTATTATCTTAAATTGAAGGTCTTCAACAAAATGGTAATATGGTTTTCCGTTCGTTTATTTCTCTGCGCATTGACTTGTAACCAGTTGATTCAATTCGTGGCCATTTTCCCAAATCTGTATTTGACAACTGTTTATGCCTCTATTAATAAAGTGCTTGTGTAAAGTATGATTTTTCCGAATGAAACCTGATTTAACAACACCACTTTCCAGTGGACATAGATCATTCATACCGTCGCCCACATACAAAATACTTGAGTAGGTCTTTTGGCTTGCATTTAAAAATTTTTTCAAATAAACGGTTTTACATAAATTCGCCGGGCAACTAGAACACCCATGAGGTTCAGCCATGGCGGGGTAAAATTCTAAGAAATCACGATCTGAAGGTGTTTTCATGCGTCCTACCACATTTGAAAGGATAGTTTTAATACAATCACGAATGTCGTAAGCCTAAATTTAATAGAAATGATATCGTCAAATGAGCAAATATAAAACTACTACAGTATTCACGAAACTATTTAAGCGAGAATCCATCAAAAAAAAATTAAAAATTAGAAATTAAAAAAAAAAAGTTTCTTCAGGAATTTTTTTCATGCAATTAATACTTCTAAAAACTTGCTCACACCTCCAATATTGTTTCAATAAAAAAAGTATTTGCATCACTAATGATAATAATATCTACACCACTTTGAGACAAATCTCGCAACATTTTTAAAGTGGAAGGATCCATCGGAATCTGCGCTAGACGTTTTTTCAAGGCATCCAAAGAAGGAATTTTTCGATTGGAGAAAAGCTGAGACATAGCTAGATTATTAAATGACAGCAGAGAGCATGGTTAATTATTCTTTTGCAATCTAAAAAACTTTAAATATTTCGACATTTAGATTATTAAGTGTTTCGTTTTAAGTCCAATTTATTTTCAAAAAAAGAAGAAAGAAATAGTAGATTTTTTGATGATGAGAGCTTATTTAGCTTCAATTAGTAGAACTTGACCAAAACGTACCATGTGCTACAGACTGTAGCCATGATCCAGTGCCCGACTTGTATGCATTTCTTAAATTTTCCACAAGGGAAATGCCACCGTAAAAGCCGAGGACAAATTCATCACTATCTACTTCAATCAATGAGCAATCGAAATCGCAAACTAGAAGAGGTTTATTAGATGCTAATTTTGAAGTAGGCGGATTTAAATTAAGAGAACATGGAGTAGGAACAACCTCAACGATGCAAGGTGATACTTCTTGTTGTAGCAAAGAAAAAGGTTCAAAATTGGATTTAAGTAATGATGGAGACATTTGCAAGTGAAAAAAACAAGGGGGAGAGACACGTAAATATATTCACTAATTTTTTCGTGGTCATTATTTGGACCAAGAAAAAATGATGATGAAATGGGGTTACAAAAAAATAAAAACACGCAAAAATACGATTTCTCACTCATCTTAATTTTTTTAAGATTACTCATATCTTGTAAAAAATTTTCTTATTTGTTCACAGTTTCGATCGGTGTTCAACCTAACTATCGATGAAAGTGAAAATAGTAAGAAGAATAAAACATTGACTCTCTTGACTCGAATGTATACAATCTATCTCACTTTGCATCTCTGTCCCCTATTTTTTTATTTTTTTTTATTTTTTATCACGAAATTTATAATAATTAAGAAAAAATGATAATAAGAATTGAATAATAAATATATAGCTTATATATAATTAAAAAAGTTTAATTCAAAGAATTGATTAGGAAAGAAAATTTAAGATTTTGGAAAACTGGAAGAAATCACGGTCATAAAAATCTTCTCCTGAATTTTTAAGGTTTAATATTGTTTAAACTAGAATTTTATTGTTATTACTAGTAGTGATTCTAAAAAAAAAAAAAAAACACACTATAATTTTTGTGAGTTCGTTAGGGAACATTATTTTTATTTGTCTTTCATTCTTTAACACAAAGTAAGAAAAGCAAAGAGTAGTAGTCCATTTTATTATATAATACCTTAGAGGTTTTCTAACTATTTTTATAATTTATGTTGTTTTTTTTTTTAAAAAAATCTCACTCCCTCACTGATCCCTAGGAGATAAACACAATTACCTCACTAACACAAGAATCAGTTTTTCGATCAATTTTTTTTACTTTAAAGTTGTTTTTTTTTTTTTTTTTTTTTAAAGTACATTTTATTAAAATCTTAAAGTGGCCGCTGGTTTAAATTGATGAAGAGAATGATTACAATTTTCTAAGAATAGAAAAAAATAAAAAATCTTCAGGTGGAGGGGAGGTTTTGACTGACTTTTCATTTTTTTATTTTTTTTTTTTTCCTCTCGTTTCGATATTTTTTTTTTGTCTCCTGACTTTTTTCGTTTTTTTTTTTTTTTTTAATTTAGTTTTCTGTCCCCTCCCTTCCTTTCTAATCTTTTCAATTTTTGGTCACTTCTAATTTAGTGCTTCTTTAAATCTTTCCATTTAAGCACAGTTTTTTTAAAAAACGTACACATTTTTATCTAAAACAAAAAACAAAAAAAAACAGCTCTGTTCACCTTCAAAACGTTAATTTAAAACTCTCTTAAGATTTACTGGACTGATTTAAAAGGTTGCTTTTATTATTACTTCTATAATCTTAATCTTTAATTTTTCTTTTTTTTTTTCAACAGTTCCTTTCTCCAAATTTTCCTGCTAAAGTAAGTCTAATCCTTTAATAATGCTTCCTGATCAACAACTCAACGGAAACGGGCATGTATCTGAAAGTTCTTCGAATACAGACGTTGGTGAAATCGATGGTACTATACTTTTTGGAATTCATACCTTTCTATTAGCCATATGCCTTTTTTTGGTTCGAATCTACTTCTCGTTCCTTCTTTTCTCCGTAATTCAGGTTATACGCATTTGCGAACAAAATAAACTTTACTTTTAATGAAACGTTAAAGTGGCGTGATTTTTTTTTTTTTCCTTCTTTTTTTTTTGCGCTTATTAAATTGCTCACGCTCCCATGAGTAATTGTTTTCATACTTATATTTCCAATTTTACCATTTTATAGGCTTAAAAGTAAGCCGCGTAAATTCTATCGATAATAAAAAAGTTCGAACCACTGCTATTGCTCATCACGTAAGGGGAATTCTTTCTAATTTAGGTGAAGATGTAGAAAGAGAAGGTCTTTTAAAAACGCCTGAAAGATATGCAAAAGCCTTGGAGTTTTTCACTAAAGGATATGATGATGATTTAAATGGTATTTTTTTGTAACATTACATTTTTTTAAATTTTAATGAATTTTTAATCGAGAGTGATTTATATATATTTTTTTTTTTAAAAAAAAAAAAAAAAAAAATTCTTTTTTTTTTTCTTGCTAAATCTAAACCTCCTTATTCATTTCTTTCAGAAATATTAAACGATGCGGTTTTTCACGAGGACCATAATGAAATGGTTATTGTCCGTGATATTGATGTATTTTCTCTGTGTGAGCATCACCTGGTCCCTTTTTATGGAAAGGTAATGCATATATGTCTTTTTTTTTTATTTACGTTTTTGATGCTAATGTTCCAACGAATTCAATACTTTCTTTCATTTTTTACTGATAAATATACTCTCCTTTTTAAAATTTAAATAATTAGATACATATTGGTTATATTCCAAACAATAAAGTCTTAGGATTATCAAAATTGGCTAGAATTGCTGAGATGTTTAGTCGTCGATTGCAAGTTCAAGAAAGACTGACTAGGCAAGTAGCTAGAGCAATTGAAGGAGTTTTAAAACCCCAAGGTGTTGCAGTGGTTATCGAAGCATCACATATGTGTATGGTAATGAGGGGAGTTCAGAAGCCTGGGTCACTCACATTAACTTCTTCTATGTTAGGTGTTTTCGATACTCAATCTAAAACCAGAGAAGAATTCCTAAGTTTAATTCAACGAAAGTAATTACTTCTTTTTTCCCCTCTCCCTCTCTCTTCCGTTTAGCATAAGTCTTTCAAGAAATATATAAAGTAAGGAAGAAGAAGAGGGAAGAAAAATAAATATTCATAAAAATAATTAAATAAAAAAGAATCAGTAGGTGGAAATTCAGAAAATACAAGAGGAATGACAATCACCCCTATTCTATTTTGTTCATGCATTTCATTAGATTTATTCGCACATCATGAATTTTGGGATGATGGTAAGATATCTTCATGATCTTACTCTCCAATATTTGTTTTAGAATTCAGCTTATTTGTTGATTCCTAATTCCCGAATTCATTCCTATTTTCCTCCTTCTTTCTTCCGTCTGAAACTTATTTATTTTTATTATTTTAATAACTTTGGAAAATTATAGGATAAATGAATTTTTTTATTTTGCACATAATATTATTTTGTTAATACAAGTAATTGGAAACACTCTCGCTGCACAGTAGCAGTCTCAAGAATTTCTCTTAAATAGATCGTCAGAAAAAAAGAAAAAATAAAAATAATGATAATAGTAAGTGAAGGGCATTGTTAAAAATACAACCACAATTTAATTTTAAAATATTCAATGAATATTTGTGCAAAAAAAAATTTTAAAGTGGGTTTTTAAAAAGAAACACACATTCAATTAGATCGACATTCCTTATCGAAGTATTTTTTCTTTTTTTAATCGTGTTTCTCTTAAAAAAAAATAAAAAAAATAAAAAAAAGACTAAGAAGAAGAAAAATAAAAAAATTTAGTCGTTAAACTTGCATCAACAATTAAAAAATAGGGATGCATATAATTAGATTAGAAATCTTGAATTTAAAAGAAAGAACAATTTTTTTAAGTAGAAAGAAACTGAGATGGTCAAAATCAAAATTTTGATCACTTTTCTTCAAAATAAAATTATGGATCCATTTTATTAAGAAGGAGATCCAAACGTATCAATTTTTAAATACGGATTAAAAACGTTGAAAAAACAAATAAAGAAAGAAAGATTATATCACTAGCTTTTTATTTTTTTTGGTAAGACAGATAGAACAAATAAATTTTTTTATTTTTTCCAATGACCTTGTATCTTGATTAAAGGATTACTAAAACCAGTTATAAATGAACAAAGCTATGAAATATCCGTTTTCATAGCTTCTAATGAATTACCAAACGTATGGAATAAGCTTGTAGGGCACTAATTGACAGTATTTATCCCATCCAACTCCATACTTTCCTCTACATCTAGCATCATCTCGATAAATCCGATGCGTAAGTAAAATGAACATATAAAAAAAATAAAAAAAAGGAAGAATATGATCAAGTCCACAAGCCATACACATGCTAAGTGATAAACATAAGTCTCCAAAGTAATTCATATGGCGAGCCAAACCCCAGTATCCAGAAATTAACAAGATTGATTCATGTTTTTCTCCATCGATAGTTGTATATTTAAGTCTTAAAAATTTTGAGGCTTTCCCCCATACTTTGCATTTACCATTAGACTTACGTACAATGTTTTTTTGATGATTCGCTCCACGAAAAATGATATATCCTATCAATCCTAGACTTAAGACGCTAAAAAAACGCAAAGTTGACCAGTCTTGAGGATGAACCGCTAAATAATGACTTTGCAGAGTATACATAAATGGAAGCCATACGGAATCTCCCCAAGCCAAATAAAATCCAAAATGATCATGACAGATATCTAGAATGAATGAAGTTAAATGAAAGGAAAAAATTATTAAAAAATTGGAATGACCTGCACAGCGTTCATCTAATCCATATACGCAGTTAAATATTAAAAAAAAAATACTTGAGACTGAAAGCTATAGATTAAATTAGAAGAAGAAAAAAAAAGTATATATATACCAATGGTTCTTAAATACCAATCCTCGTTGTAAAAAAAATCAATAACGTAAATTGCATACAAAATATTCACTAGCACTAATCCATTAGAAATATATCCGAGGGTTTGATACTGCTGAATTGTAAAACTTAAAGAGATCAATGTCCAAGCAATGATTCCTGGACGACCATTATGGAACAACTTGAAATCAAAAAGTTGTCCCCACCTTGGATTAAACTCAATCCCCATAAAAAAATCGTAGATTTTCGATTCTGAAAATTTTCGATCTTCAGGATGAGTGGGAAAATAGTAAGCCTTGAAGTATGCCAAAAATGCTAAACTATAACCATAGATATTCGCAGCTATTAAAATTTCACCAAAATGATCAGCTATAACTGAACCAGAAAACCAAGGAACGCATAACGTGAAAAGAATGTACAAAAGGTGGGTTAAACACCAGCATCTTAGTCCATTGACCTACAAATCGATATTGATAGAGACATATAAGATTCAAGGGAATGGGTGTAAGAAAAAGAAACATATCGAAATCAACATAGATTTAAAAAAAATTAATAAAGAACAAAAGAACAAAAGAACTGAATGCCAAATTAATGCAATTAGTTTCGGTATAGCAGCAGTATTGTAATTTTAAAATATAAGGTTAAAAGAGACTTTGATTAATCAGGCAAAGTATAATGATTCACAAAATTGACTTAAAAGCTCAATCACCTTATATTTCAAAAGATAGCCTGCTGGCGTTGTTTGTCCGATTCCTACGGGCCCTGGTAAATACTGATATAGAGAGGCTTGAAATAGAATCCATGCAAATACCCAAAAAAAAACCTTGAGAGAAAGTGAAGGAAGTAACGTCCGCGCCTTTGAAAAAAGGGAAAAAATAGATAATTTTTCATTCTCTTCGAGAAAGAGAAACTGAAAAGGTGCGAGTAATGAACCTTGAAATTTGGAAATGGAAATGTAAAACCAGAAAACCATTACTGGACAGAATAACATAATCATCAGCGACGAACATTCTGTAAAGGTACTAACAGCTTCATTTTACACAAAAAATTCAAGTAGTAGGAAAATCAAACAGAAAAAACAATCATTAATGAATGGTTAAAGAAATTTAAACTAATCTGTCTTTCAAACTTATAATCGAAGAAGTTTCAAACCTTTCTGAAAAAGACATATGACAATGATAAAGATATTTTTCCGAATCTTTAAGCATAATAGTAATTAAAATAATAGTTAAACTATAGGGAGGGAAAGCGTGGGGGAAAAGGGGAGAGGGGGAAGGAGGGGGGGGGAAAGGGAACGGCCAGCAATACTCGAAATGAGCAAAACTTACTTGAAGAACGACCCCAAAGTTGTTCCTTTTCATTTTTAAGCAATTTCTCAGAAGAAGTATTTTCAACTTCGACACTCTGAAAACTTTCATTGTTTTTTTCTGACCATTTCCTATCACGGTTTTTGATATCCTCAGTCATTTTAAGCTAGTATGAGACAAAAAATAAGATTTTAAACTCTTTTTTTAAAATAAATAAATAAACGTTTTCAGGTCAAGAAATGAAGTAACAAACGGTATTAATATTATAATGTGGGCATTGAGGATTAAGTTTTATATATGGAGGTATAAATAAAATTACAAATACAAGAGATTTAGGTAAAAGTTATCTTCAATGTTTTAAGAAGGGTGGCGCTTGCTGTAAGGAGCATGTATTTGATTTCAGGCTTATAACAATTTACCCAGCTTAAAAAAGACGACAAATAGCAATTTGAACGCTCTGCGATTAACTTAACCCCATCTTAAGAATGAACTTAGAACAAAAAAGTTAATTTCGCCAAATATTTTTCATTGTTAATGAATTCCTTTTTTTTTTTTTTTTTTTTTTTTTCCGCCCATAGCAAACGTTTGAAGAACGATAACAAAAGCAGTTCGAATTGTAATACATTTAAACCTGTAAGTGTCATTTTTATTATACAATATGAACGTATTTTTAAAAATTAATGAGAAGAAGAATCAGGCAAAAAGTGAAAGGCTCATTTATTTTTATTTTTATTTCTTTCTCTTTGCTTAATATAAAAATTAATGAAAACGAAGATAAATCGTTTTTAGAAGAATGGGAGTAATTTGAAGGACAGAATAAATATTAAGTGAAACGGATAAGAAGAATTTTTTTTTTTTTTCGCGTAAATCAATAAAACAAAAAATCAAAATATTCTATAAATCAATAATTTCAATAAAATTATTACAAGGTAGCAGATACTTAAAGTACGAAATAAAACGTCCTTGTCCTCAATTTAAATTAGAGTAATGGACCAAACATGTGCGAAAGAAAAGAAAGGTCTTAAAGAACTGTATCTAAACCTGAAAAGATAGACCTATAATGTAGAGAATTGAAATTCCAAATGACTCTTTTTAAAATTTTTTGAAAGCATAATTTTTCATCCATTTTCTATTAGTTTTTTTTTTTTTTTTCTTAAAGTTTGAAAACTCCATGAATATAACAGTTTCATTCTTAATTGACACCTACGAATCTCTTGCGTGTATTAATGAAAATAGTGTTTATATGTGCTACTTACGGTCATTGAAGTAAAAAGAAGGATGAAGTAAAGGGTTAGGCAGGGGTTGGAGGGAAATTTGGTGATTCTTAATGCATAAGATCTAATAAAGTAAAATGTAAAACGTCAACTAATGAAAGCCTGTTTTTTTATGGCTAGAAGATTTTGGTGTGAACCGCAGAATGTGTATGTCTTGTACTATCACTCAAACTTCACAAGCTTCCTTGCTAAAAAAAAATGAGAATAAGAATGTAAAGAATGGTATTGTTATGTTAAACCTCATCCCACCTTCAACCAAATAATGACACTGAATCTAATGAACAAATGAATGTAATAATGAGAAGTCCATTTTCAAATTAAATAGCATTTATGATTTGGCAGTGAACACTAAGGTTGAATTCATTTCTCATTTTGTTAAACACACGTTATACGAAAAGTGGTGAGGATTTTATTAAAATGAAGAATTTTGAATGTTAACAGAAAATAAGAATAAGAATAATAATTTGTCTTTTTCTTTTTCTTTTTTAAATGTCACAGATCAATCACAATCACTGTACAGAGATTTCCAAAGAAAAATAAAGTTATATAAGTTATGTACATAAACGAAACTTGAACAGAATCAGCACTGAAATAATTTCGAAACCCCCTCCTTATCCTATCATAGTTAACCCATGTGATCTAATGATTATTGTTTTTTTTTGTTGATCGATGATAAAAAAATAACCGAAACAAAAGAAGAGAAGGAAAGGAGGAGGGATGGACAAGATTTTTTTTTTTAAATATATGTAGAAGACGATCAAGGAAAGAAATGGAGAAACATCGGGGAGGAGCAAAGAACTTGAAAAGTTGAATTAAAGGCATAAAAAATAATTTTACAACAAGCTTAATGAGAAGGGAAAGACTATTTCATTGCGGGGGTGGTGAAGCTTAACGACCATTTAATTTTACACTACTTTTAAACAAAAAAAAAAAAAAAAAAAA
>JADGJU010000209.1:0-13655 GCA_026937265.1 Coelomomyces lativittatus
TTTTTCAATTTAAATGAATTTAATTTAACTTTTTTTAAGTGTCTTACAGGTAGAATTTTTTTAAAATCTCGAATATATCATATTGATGAAAGTCCCTAAAATATTAATAAATCTCCTATCTTATTTTGAGACCTGAAAAAACGATTTGTTCCTTCTTTATTTATAATATTATTCAGAAGATGATTTTAAAAAAAAAAATAGAATTAGATTTACACATTAAATTAAAAATAATGATAATTTGGAAATCAAACTAAATGAAGAAAATGAAGGTGTGTGAGTGTGTTTTGCAAGGGAATTTCTCCAGCACTCAAATAAAAATAATAAAAAGATAGATGAATAAATAAAAGTGAAGCACAACTTGATAAATGTTTTTTTTTTTTTAGTCATTGTAAAGTTTGAGTTAAGGTTTAAGAGGGATAATAGCTTGTAGATTCTTTAAAGTTCCAATTTAACAGTGAGGTTAAGGTAGAACTTTCTTTAGATGCGTTGGTTAAAGAGTAGTAAGTTGTCAACATAAAAAAAAGAAAGAAATTAAATTTAAAAAAAGCGGAACGCAGTTTATTTTTTTATGTTAGTTAAAAGAATCACTTTCAAAATGTTCGACCAAATAAAATTTTGCTTAAAAAATCGTATTTCAATAATTCTTCAATTGAAATCCCAAGCTTTTTTTAAAAATGATGTACTAAATTCGTTTCCTTGAAAAGTATTCTAAAGAAATGGGCAAAAAAATAAAAAAAACTTATTCTATTATCATAATGTATAAATAAATAAAAGAAAATGCATCTTAAAATGAAGTTTAAAAATCAAAAATACCAAAAGCAAAAAAATTACAGCACCAAGTATTCCCGTGTAGTCTCCTACCACAGTACTGACTTGGCTTGCACTTGCTTATCTTCGGAGATCAGACGGGATCCGGAGTTTTCAAGTGAATGTGGCCGTAACATGACTTCCAGATGAAGAATTTTTGATATAAACTATAAAATTATATTGAAATTCAAATAGATGGGAGTGTGTAGTATGATTTGCAGGTCAGCTGATTATTTTTGAAATTTTTGATGTCGAGCTTACTTGACCCTTTCTCCTCTTCTCTCTCCTCCCTTGTCTCTCGTCTCTCGTATTTAGTCTTTTTTTTTTTTTTTTTTTTTTTTTTTTTTGCTTGTGGTTCTCTTTTTTAAACAAACTACTCTAAAGTGAGACTGACCAAAAGAAATTAAAGTATACCATTTTATTATTTATTTTCTCGCTTATCATGGTATTATCAGTAACCAATCCGAATAACGTGAAGGTGTACCGAGTTGGGGGTGAATCCCAATTTAAAAAAAAGATCACTTCTTCAGTCTCTTCAATCAATCATCTTAATGTGAACTTTCTTTCAAAAACTCGATCACACAAAAAGAAGAATGGTAAAACAATTCTTTAAATTAAAATCTATTTTCTTATAACCATATCTACATTTTCATATGTCATCTTTCCTTTTCTTTTTTTGTTTTTCTTTTTTCTTTTCTTTTTTTTTTGCTATTAATTTATTAGCCTCCGCTTTTTATTTACTTTATTTTTATTTTCATTTCTTTGCCTATCGCAGGGTAAAAGTATGATTAATACTCAATCTGGTCAAAAATGTATTGTTTATACATTCATTCAATTGTTATGAATTGAATGGATTGAATTAAAGGAAACTATGTTTCCGAGTTCTTACTTTTATTGACTTTGTAAAGCATCAACTTTTACTTTATTCTTATTCTTCCCCCGTCTATTGTATGCTGCATTTATCTATTTTTAGCTACTTCTCAGTCATCTTCTGGCTTTACCGATTTGATTCAAGATTTTTCCTTTCCAGAAGCTTGTTTTCGAATTAAATTGACCCCTGATGGTCGTCATATTATGGCCACTGGCACCTATAAACCTCATTTCCGTGTTTTCGATTTATCTGAATTATCTATGAAGTTTTGTCGACATACTTCATCGGATAATGTTCAGTTTAGATTTTTAACTTCGGATTGGACCAAATCCATTCATTTACAATCAGATCGTTCGATTGAATTTCATACTTCCATGGGTTGTCATTATTCACTTCGGATTCCACATTTTGGTCGAGCTTTAGATTACTGTGAAAGTACATGTGAAGTGTTGGTAGGTACCTCAAGTTCATTTGTTTACCGATTGGACTTATGTCAAGGTCAATTCAAAGCACCGTTAATAACTCATTCACCTGCCATTCAAACGGTCTCTGTGAACCCAGCACATCACTTATGGACACTGGGAGGATCCGATGGGTATTTGGAAGCATGGGATCCTCGATGTAAAACCCAACTGCATCGACTTCAAGTGAGTCCGACTGGCTTGACCTGTTTAGTTCAAAGAAACGATGGTCTTACTTTGGCTGCAGGGGATGCTGAAGGCATGATACGTTTATACGATTTGCGTCACTCAAAATCAATGATGCATCAGTCACATCCATATGCCACCGAAATCCATTCCATCCATTTTCATGAAGGAAGTAACCACGTGGTCTCCAGTGATCGCCATAGTGTTCGGGTATGGGAACGCAACTCAGGTACTTTATTAACCACCTTAGAAGCACAGGCTCCTATCAATGACATTTGTGTGGTACCGGATTCCGGGATGGTGTTTTTAGCTACGGAAGCTCCTCAGTTAGGTACCTATTTTATACCTGTATTAGGGACGGCACCATCTTTTTGTACCTTCTTAGATACCTTGGTAGGAGAAGAAGAAACAGTAGGTACAAACTCGAACGCTGTATCTCACAACAATAGTTATCAAGAGGGTAAATTTGTAAGTCAAGAAGATATCGAGAAATTGAACCTAACGGACTATATTGGCACCCCTCATCTGAAGGCGTACATGCATGGTTACTTTGTACCTTGGTCCATGTATAAACGTGCCATTTCCATGGCCAATCCATTTGCATACGAAGAATATCAAGCACAATTGAAGAAATCAAAGTTGGAAGCCATGACAGCATCCAGAATTTTACCTTTAATCAAGCAGAAACGTCAACAAGAATTAGTTGAAATGAACGCTAAAGATACTAATCCATCTAGTAAAAAAGCTTCAAATGTTCATACAGACCCTCGATTCAAAGCCATATTTGAAGATCCTGAGTTTGTTGTGGATGAAACAAGTGTGGAATTTAAACGCATTTATACTTGTGGCAAATCATTTTCGAAACAAAAGCAAGAAGGTCATGGGGATCCCCATGAGGATTTAGATTCCGACGAAGAAGCCTTGCTTGCGCGTGGTTATAACCTGAATGCAAGAAATTTAAGTGCAACAAAGAATTCGGATTCAGAAAATCTTTCAGCTTCAGACTCAGAAACCGAAGCCACTGAAACCAGTAGTAAAGGTATTCATTTAGTTGCTGTTTTAATAGTATTTAACATTCGATATACGAAAAATAATACTACAACTACAACTACAAATAATAATAACGACAACATTAAAATTTTTCACTTATTCCTATCCCGTCTACTAATTTAATGAGTATTACTTAATTGATCCTTTGTTTTCCTGTCTCTATTTTTAGCTCTCTCTTATCATAAGAAAATCGATACGATTCTTCGACCTAAAAAACCAGATCCTTCTACATCTCTAACAGTCTCTAAATCCTCGATTCAAGCTCCTGCTTGGGAAAGGGTTAAAGATGAATCTACCAAATTGAAAAATTTGCCTTTTGGCTATCGCGTTAAAAAAGAAGGGGATTTAAGCTCCATCAAAAAAAGTATGCCGTCGTCTGGTGCAATGGAACTGACATTTGAATTAGATGATGCTGAATCACCCAAGAAAAGTTCATATAAACGAAAAAGGGGTGGTCGAGTGCGTTGAGAACCTCATTTTTATTTAATCCTCCCTCTCCATTTTTCTAACCGTAATTACTTTCATTTCTCGATAAATTTGACTGTGCATTTAATTTTTTTTAAGTTATTTGTGTGTACTTTTGTTTTGTTTAGTTTTAGTTTTGACTTTAAAATCACTTTCTTTTTCCATATACAGTCAAATAACTAAATCTCCCTTTAGATTTATAAGTTTTCATCCTCACTCCTTTATTTCTTTATTGTTTCAATGCATTATAATCTCTTTCATTTATTTTTCGATAACTACTTTTTTTCTTTTATTTAAGCCCTAGATTACTTTCGACTATTTAAACTTTTTTCTGATAATAGAAATCTTTTTTTTATGTAAGAATACATATATATTTATATTTATACGTACATAGTTTGTATAGGCTGCTTGTTGTTTTACTCAAATATATGAATTATACTGAATCAAAATGCCTATAAAATTAAAGTATTTCTTTTTTTTTCCTTTCCAGATCATCCATGACATATGAAAAATGGATAATGATTCATTGGTAAAATGAAGTTTAACTTTTCATTTTAATGCAAGAAAATTGAAACAATACAAAGAATAAATAAATATTGACAAATAATGCATGAAGGAATAATAGTTTTACTGAAACCTTTTCACTTTATTTTTTTATTTTTAAAAAAAGAACTCTTTTATTTTTTTTTCCTTTTTGTTTCATTTTCTTGTGACTTCAATTTCAAATTCGTGTAAACGCCAAACAAGAAACTAACGCAATTGAAATAGGGTATCCAAAGTGGTTGAGGAATTAGTCGGACCGCGATCAGTTGAACAACGGGAAACAAGCACCAGGTTGCTTTCACTATTTTTTTAAGTTAAGTGTAAATGAATAAAACAAATAATACATAATAAAGGGGGATTAAACAAAAAAAAAAATATTTAAAGAAATCATAAATACGGGGATACTTAAAAATTAAACCTATAGGAAGTAGGATATATAAAATAGGGGTCGAAAAAAAAAAAAAAAAAAAAAAAACTGTATCCAACATACTTAAAGGCCAATACCCTTTGGCTAAAGAGGATTTGATCGATCGCCTTCCTATAATTGCCATTGCGATGAGATACACTGCAATTGAATGAAGAAAGTAATGAGATGCAATTAAGGTTAGAAACAATTCTAATGCAGGGTGCCATGAACGGCATGGATAATTCCGAACGTTTTATTCTCTGGCTTTTTTAATTGATTTTATAGAAATCAGGAAGTTTAATCATTTTACCTAAATTTTGGATGGGCGCAATCACCAAATTAGCTCCAAGCATTTGCCCTATTAAGTCTTTTAAAGTCGACTGAGAGAATAAAGAATTCAAGAGAGTATATAAATAATGACTGAGGGGTCCACTAGCCAACAAACCTTAAATAAAAAAAGAAAAACGTTAACGATGACAGGTATTCTTCTCTAACAAGTGAGATGTCCTCTTCTCACGAAACAAGAAAAGAAAAGGAAAAGATGGATGAAGATTACCATAAGCACCCATCTTTATGCAAGTAGAGAGTATCCGCTTTGTATCTGTAGTAGCGGATGAAAGTGCTTGCGAAACAAATTCTTGAAGAAAATTTAAAAAGGCACTTGTTGCTGCCTACAAAAATAAAAATAAAACTAAAAGTAAACTCTGGAATTCATTGAGAAGAAAAAAGAATGGTGTGGAAGACATGTATAACCAGCCTTCGTTTTGCATAATTCGACCGCAAAATGAAACTGGGCTGTAATGGTTAAGTTCGAAAAAAGAAAAAAAAAAAAGAAACAAGGAAAGAAGTTCTTGGTAAGAAATGAGCAATGAACAAGTATTCATTCAGCTTTTACTTTTGTTAAGACCGGCCTTTGTAGTAACAAATTCAAATACATAGTCCAAAATTTCATCAAACGATAGTGGAAAGATGGGAAAAAGTATAATGACTTTTGCCTCGTTGACATTTTTTTTTTTTTTTTTTTGTTGTTGTTGTTAACCGTATCTGAGTCAGTCTGGACAAGCGCACAAAAAATGCAAAAGAAAATATGGAAGATTGGGTTAAATTGAAAAGGGGACGTTGTATAATTTCAACGTTTACAGGGCGACGCTTCTTTCTTTTTTTTTGCTTTTTGCTTTTTTTTTTTCTTTTTTCTTTTCCTTCCTTTGATTTTTAAAAACAAAGTAGAACAACCAAGTAAAGCTTAACTTGGAATGAAACCCGATATTGAAGAGAGTGAACATCAACAACTGATATTCAAAGATTGGAATGCGATGTCCCCTTTTTTCACATTTTTTTAAAAAAAGGAAATTGATGATCATTCATCTCATTATTTTTTATTAACTTTCAAAGATATTCATGACTTTGATAGGTGTGAATGAAGGAGCGATTGCTGAATTTGTATGCTGATAACTTTATTTTCACATTCTTCCGTTTTTTTATTACCAATACATCAATTCCAAATTAATTTTTTATTTTTCTTCTTTTAAATTGGAAATCCTATTAAACTTCATTGAAAACCTTCTTTTTTCTTAAATGATTTAAAAATTAAACAGAGTAGCATCACCATTTTTAAACCCAAAGAATAATAAAAAGGAATAATCAAATAATCAAAGTAGGTATTTTCGTGATTACCCTTACCGAATATATCAGAGAAGCAAACAAGGAAAAAAAAAAAAAAAAAAAAAGTTGTAGTTCGGAAGATTTTATTAGTACGCGAACATGAAAATTTCTGAGGAAGGATTTTAAAGATTAATGCTTACATCGATACATTCTTCATAGAGGTAATATTTTAATTAAATGAATCTAATTCTGAATTTTATACTGAAACGCTTGCAAAGGAAAAATTGTTTGAATTAAAAAAAAAAAAAGGTGAGGAAGAAGATGGAGCCGAGTAAAAGAGAAGAAAAAGGGGAGAAAGGTAACTTGAGCATTATATTCTTTTACATTTACAACGAAATTAATAAAAGGCTGTATTTTACTTTATTTCTTTGCTAACGACGAGGACTTTCAAAGACAGTTGAAAATAAAATATTTAATAAAGTAGGGGGGAGAGGAATTTTTTCTCACTTACTGAGATGGGACTTAATGGAAAACAGTAAAATGAGAAAGAACTGAGATTTAAGGTAGAAAATCAGTTAAAGATTAAAAACCCTTAAAAAATTTTTAATTTATATGAAAAAAATAAAAAATAAAAACTCAGCTACGAATTCATTAACTTTATTTTTCAAAGCTAATTATTATACATTTAAGTTAAAGTTTGGCGTTAACGTCTCAAGAAATAGGAAACCCATCTTAAAATTCAACAAATCCTACGGTTCAATACAGTTGAAAGTCATATTTTAGTTTTAAGAAAAAAAAAAAAAAAAGTAATCAGTGTAAGAAAGAGAAATTGTTGTAAAATTGTTTTAGAAAAGTCTTTAAAAGGGAAAACAGCCTCCGGATAGCTTGAAATCCCTTTTTATAGATTTGAAAGTAAACGAAAAGGTAATAGAGTTTTAAAGTTGAAAATAAGGTGAAAAAAAGTTGCTTAGTTTTTTGAGAAATTATTTATTTATTTCTTATGTTATTAATTTTTAATTCAACTGGAAGTGCTTCCTTTTTATAGCACTTTCAACATGCATTAAAATAAGAAAATACAAATAAAATAAAATATCCCATAAAAAGAATGAAAAAATTAAGAGTAAGATAAATAAAAACGCTAAAAGTAGAAATAGAATAAATGAAAAAGTAATTGAAGGAACCAATAAGTAAAAGTTATCAAATTCAGTGTTAAGTCCTATTAAAATTTTGTCGATTCACTGATAAAATAAAAATGTTAAATTTAATTTGTTATTTTTTTAAATACCCAGATTAAGTGTTCTTGATGGTTAATTAATTTTTAAGTGAACCATTATTATTTTTCCAACAGAAATATCTAAAATTAAAATAAAAAAAAAAGATAAAAGATCAAAGTTGTTGGCTCTTGAAAAACGCATAAGTTATCAGAGATAGTACTGAGAATTGGCATAGTTAATTTCTCCTATTACGGTGTCCTAAATATAAAATTATCAGAATAACGGTGATGAAGAATAAAAAGTAAAAGTCTTAGTCCAGAATTTGACTAATTATTAACCTTCTATTTTTATTTCTCTTGTAAATGCACATAAAAAAAAAGAGCCTACTCCCATTTCTAAATTTATATTTTCTCACTAAATTAACATATTCATTTTAGAGCATGGGCATCCGTAGTTTGTTTGCTTGTTTTTTTTTTTTTTTAATAAAAAAGTCAGAATCAAGGAAAGAAAACCTCCACAATCCATACATAGGCCCTTGAAGAAAAAAAATTCATTGCATTTAAGCCATTTATTTTCATATTTTCATAAAGAAGTTTTTGAAATCCTTCGTCCCCCAGTTTCATCTAAACATTTGAAGAAAAGGGGGTCGTAGAGTGAGGAAATAAACATGTATAATCACAGAGTAAGAAAAGAAAAGAAGGATTGGTTAGCTGCTTTTATTAGATAAAAAATTTTATAGGAGATGCCTAGATTCCGGAAAAAAAAGTTTAGTTATACAAAAAATAATTGAATTATATTGTTCATATAATTCAATTAGAAAAATGTCAAAGCAAACCCTTCTTAAAGTAGTTACTTGATTCTCATTCCATTTACTTTTTCTAAATTAAAGTTAAGAAACGCAAATTCTATTCGACCATACCATAGTAAAAATTTTTATATCATGACGAATGTAAGGTACATGTAATCCGTCTATAACGTTATAACCTGCTTCCTGCATTGCATTCTAAAATCATTTCAAGTTAAAAAAGAAAAACGAATAAAAAGTAAAGTAATTCCTATTCAAAATCAAAAGAATAAAAAAAAAATCAATGATTAAGCGTACTATGACTTTTTTTAAAACTGTTTTGTAATGAGCAAATGCAGTGTAAATTTCAATTTCTAGGAATTCCGGGTATTTTTTCTTAACCTAGAAAATAGAAAATAGTTTTAAAAAAAATTAATACAAAATAATTGATGAACGGAAAAATGTCAAAAAAAGTCACCAAAATGACGCCAAAAAGAAATTTATAGAAATAAATATATAGAGGAATAAAGAAAAATAAGTCTAATACTCCAAGAGTTAGACATTTAAACGCAAATAAATACACACTGGAGGAGTTATGATGATCTAAACGCCATTGGAAACAATGATTTGTATGTAAGTCTTTTATTAATTAAAAAATATCAAACATGGGAATCAAAGTGAAATTTTTAATTGCATTTAAAAAAGAGAAAAAAAATAAAGAATTTCTTTAAATTTCTTTAAAGACCAAATACAGAAACTGTTGTTGTCTTTTTTTTTTTTTTCCAAATTTTAATCATAATTTGTTAGAGTCGGAAAAGGCAGTACTTTGAGGTCTGAATTCCCCTTTAAGTTTCCAATATTCCTGTATGCAATCTAAAAATATCAACCCAAATAATTGTTATATATTCTCCACTTCAAAATAACCTAAAACTCTAAGGAAAAAAAAGGTTTTCTGTTGTAAAATAAAAATTTCCTTAAAACTATTTTGAAAGTAGACTTATTAGTATCATACCAAAAAATTTTCAAAAATGACGTTAATTTCTGTTTCAGAAATTAAACAGCATTCAGGACTCTTTTTGTAGAGCAAAGCATTTTTCTCGTTACAAAAATCCTAGAAATTCCAATAATAAAATCAAATGAAAGGAAACGTAAACTTTAGAACTGCGCAATGTTTTTTATATTAGCTATTTTAAAAGAGACCAAAAAATCATGAAAAATACACACAATAAATTCAATAAATATATCTTCTATTGTTGAAGAGTCTCTTAAGAAAAATTCATTTAATCGCTCAGCGGATTGAAGTCCTACATTGACCTGAATTCATAATATTGTTAGTCGGTATGACGATATTAAAAGATAAATGGATAAGATTTTAGTATACCTTTGAATATTTAGATTTATTCATTATTAAATGAAATTTCTAAACGATTGAATTTTTTTTGTCTATTTAAATTCCTGACTTGCATTAGGCCCTAGAATTTTAATTAATAGATTAAATGAAAGAGGGGATACGAACAATAAATTCGATGAAATAATCTTCGACCCTTGGAGCATCAAAAGGTGTGCTTTCTGTTGGCTGTAAATGAAACATAACGTCTCAATGAGAACGAGAAATGTGGATTACATATCAAACCGTTTTTTAAAAAATAGTCTACTCGTCCACTTTAAAAAGCCGTTTCACGGTCAAAAACATACCCATAGACCTTGTAAGTAATTCTACAATAAATTTAAATTGTTGATATGTTGTAAAATTAATACATTGGTATACTTCGAAAGAAAGGTTTTTTTTTTTCTATCTTCACATGTGTTGAACAACATACATGGGAAGTAATATATTAAATTGAAAACTTTTTTTTTTTTCAAAAAAAAACAAACTATATTTTATGAACTATGAAAAAGAACATTAAACCTCTTGTAAAAGTTAACTGTTCATATTTCTCAACCCACCTTAAGAGTTTTAATAATTTTAATTTCAGAGTAAGATTGCTTATTTGCTGGAGTTACTGTATCGTCGTGTTCATTCTACAAAATAGTTTGTTAAGTTTAAGAAAAGAAGCAATTTTCCGAAGAAAAGAATAATAAAAAAATTTAAAAGTTAACAATTTCAATTTTTTTTTAGCAATGAGAATATATATATATATGTATATTTAATTGAGGTCAATTAAGAATGAATGAATTCAGGAGATTTCCGTTAAATTTATTTCATTATCTTCAGAATCATTGTGATTTGGTATTTAAGCTAAGATGTATCCATTTATAGACTATAATTCATCCTGAAAATACGATTTTGATTAATCAAGCTCTGTTTAGAACATTCACAAAGAAATGAAAATACTTTTCTCTGTAATTGTGTCAAAACGAATTAAATTTGGGTATTATGATACTAAAAAAGTCATTAAACGATATATATATTTGCAGCTTTTAAACCTACCTTGGAATCCAAAATAACAGTTTTGTTTAGTATTTTGACCTTTATATTTGCTTTTCGTAAAGTTTTCTTAGAAAAAAAAAAAAATAATAATAATAGAGGAGAGTTAGCAACTTCATAGTTTTTTTTTTTTTTTTAAACCATTCCGTTCTTTATGGTTTTTTTAATAATATTTAGCATATTAATCTTTATTTTAAAAAAAGGACAAGGGAATTCAACTTTTTAATTCTTTATTATTTCATTGTACATACTAATAACTCCATAAAATTGGTTTCGATTTCTTTTATTTCTTTTAGTTTACAAGCATATACATTTTGCAAAACTGGTACTTCTTTGTGTTCTGAAAAATATGACTATATTTTAATGATTAAAATTTTAGATATTTCCGAAAAAAGATTTTTAGGCAAAAATGATAGGGAGCCAATTAACCATTTGATAAATATTGTCAACATTTTAGAATCTTTTTGAATCTAATACAGAAAAAATTTAATTTGAGTACATGAAAATCTTGACGTAGTCTAGGTAGCAATTCTTTAACTTCTTTTTTTTTGTGGTTTCGAAGCGTCTCTGAAGTCGTGAGATCGATGTGATAATACTACAAATAAAAAATTTTCAAACATAAAAATGTAACGAAATAAACTCATTAATGTAGAAAGCTTATATAAAAAAAAGAATACCATCTTATAAAAATTAATTTTTAAATTAAGATATGTTACTTTTCTAGAAAATTTAGCTACATAAAATCAATTGAAGAAATTCTTAATTTTTTTGCCCAAGTTTTTTTTTTTCTTAGAAAAAAAAAAAAAGGCAGGTAAGAGTAAAAAGAAAAGACATTTATAAAAAAGTAAAGATAAAACAGAGTGAAGGTGCATACAAAGAATCTTTCTGTGAAATTATAGGGATCGAATACCCTTGGAGCTATGATACGAAGGTTTGAGGGCTTTAAAAATACATTAATGGAGAAAACAGGAAATTTAATTAAAATCCATACGTGATTTTTAAAATATGGTAAAAATGCAAAATTTCCTAATAAGGTAGTAAAAGGAAAAATAGAAAAGTTCTTTTAAAAATTTAAATAAACCCACATTCTACACAACAAAATATACAGAATGGCAGGTTCCTGCATTTCTTAAAAATAATTTACGAATGGGGGAAATATAATTGTACCTTTTTGTTTAAAATTTCTATACTAAATATATTCGAAAACCTTGGGGGAACGCTAAGACACCCAACAAGCGATAACTCACAAAAAAATAGGAAACACATAATGAACGGAATCATAATTATAATGCCGTAATTTTTAAACTTAAGAATAAAGTGCAATTTTTTAGTCTTTGTTTTCATCTTTTGTTGTAAAACTGTGGAAAAAAAAAAAAAAAAAAAAAAAAGAAAGAAAAGGGAGACAAATAAAGAAACTGAACTAAATATCATTGCTAAGATATTGAAAAGGCACTTGTGAGTCCAAAAAAAAAATTTTAAGCAAATTTTTAATCCTGGACTTTCCTTAAATTCCGATAAATTATCAAATTATATGAGTTTCAACCTGTAAAATAGTTAATAGATCTTTGCACTTGCAAAGGAAACAGGATTGGAATGTGGTGGATTAAAAAGCAATAATTATAAGTCAATGGTAAGTGGAAGTGAAGCGGAAGTGTGGGGAGTTCAAATGTGGTATTTTGTTTTTTTCTAGATGTTGTTAGTCTTTAAAGTACAATAGCCCCCCTCCCCCATTTACCCGCCCCTTTTTGTGCACTTTTTTTTTTTTTGTATTTTTGTTTAATATTACACTATATTCATTTTTAATTTTATTGATTTCCAAATATAAGTAGAAATTTTTTTCAATTACAAATGATTAAATGCTTAAAAAAAAAAGAGAAATGTTAAACATGGGTGAATGCTATGGGAAACCCTTACCATTAATAAACTAAAATAAAATACCTATTTGAATGTTATATCTAAATGAGTATTATATCAATTTTTCTATCCTCATAGTTTGTTTAAGGATAGGCTCTATCTCTACAGCAACGAAAACTTTTAAGAACCTCATAGAACATTAATTAATGTACAGGAGAAATTTCGAAACCTAAAACATTTTTTGGAGAAGGAGAACGGAAAAGAGTTAAAGTCCATAAATTTTTCCTTATTAAAATGAATGAAGACGGAAAAATACTAACATAAATTATGCTTATAAGATACTTAAATGTAATCAAAAGACACTTTAATGAAACACTTGTTTTTGCTTTTTATTAAAACTCTTCCCGTTTTCTTTTCCGCATTTTACTCAGAAAACAATTAAGATTCAAACAGTGAAAATTATTAATGCTAAAGCAGTTTATATATTTGATGGAAAATATTTTTAGAGGTTCTTAACCCAGGTTATAAACTGAAATGAACTTTAAAATAGAAAGGTTTAAAAAGAAAAAAAGCTTATCTGCTTTAGATTTCACAGTTAAGCAGATAAAAACATCATGACACTAGGTGGTCATGATATTAAAATGTCAAAATTTACTACAACAGTCATAAAATTGTTAACTTAATTACAAGGAACAACAAAAATTTTCTACTTTAGCCTTTTTTTTTTTTTTTTTTTTTTTTTTGAAGCAATTGCGCTTCACTTGATCTTATCCTTGAATGATATAAAAAAAAGTCAATGGATCGTTCCTCCAGTAGCAATTTCAACTCATAACCTACTTTCATCCTAACTTCGCTGAAGTTTTTCGTATTTTTTTTAATTCCAATTTCAATTTTTATTTAATCATTTTATTTAATTTGGTTGATTTGTAAAGAAATGTGATAGGGTTATCACAAGACTTCGATTTGTAAAGAAAAGTTTAAAAA
>JADGJU010000211.1:0-13622 GCA_026937265.1 Coelomomyces lativittatus
AAAAAAAAAAAAAAAAAAAAAACAATTCTACTTTACTAGCATTATTTCTTTACTCACTTTACCTTTTTTTATTTCTAAGCTTATTAAAAAAAACTATATTTTTTATTCCTTTTTTTGTTGATATTATTGAAGTATATACTTTATTTAAATAACAACCCTAATAATCTTTTACATTTTTCTCTCTGTAAAGTTATTATAAAATATGTTTCAAAAGCTCTGGGTAGAGCATAAGACTACTCAAAAAATACTTATTGACTTTGTCCCTATTAGTAATTCTAATTATGTTTCAGAGTTTATTGAGATAATTAGAAGTAGGCCTCAACTTGCTATTCCTCATAATTCTATCATCACCTTATTCAAATATGATGGTACTACTGAAATTGATGTAGGTGACTCTCCTACTTCACTTATTACTGGAAACTCAAGAACACATCCCCTGCTTATCAAGACTACTATGGAAATAAGGACCTTGCCTCTAAATCCTGGTCTTACATTAAAAAATAGTCCTTTAATAGGTAAAGTACTTTCAGTTTCAATTAATCAAAGTAAGTTAATAAGGAAGTACCTTACACCTGTTGGAAGCTCTCCTGCAACTCCTATTGAAAATTCTGCAACTCCTATAGACCTATCATCACTTAGCCTTCAGTTAGAATCAGCAATATTTTATAAGAGTACTACACTTAGACCCTGCATTGTTATAGATGTTCAACACCGAATTGAGCAACCTCTTCCTGAAGAGCCTCCACCCATTACTATTGTTTTAATTACTGGCTTTGATGGGAAGCCTTTAAATGAAGTAATGTCTGAAGATGAACTAAAGAGAGTAATGCCAATTTACCCAACAGTTGTTCAACCAAAAACTGCAAGTGTAATTCATACTATTCCTGAATGGGGCTCACAGGAAAATCCAAAAGGAAAAATTCCATCTTATGTTCTTTGTATACCTATTAAGGTGTATCCTCAAAATCTACACTTTATTGAAACAGAAGTAAAGGTGGACTATCAAAATTTACAAATGCTCAAATTACATATTCTTGCTCTAGGTAGAATTAATGCTAATGCTGACTTTAAAGATTTAGAAGAAAATGACTCTGATAGTAATGACTCTGATGATGATATAGAAGTAAGTTATCAGGATGTTAATCGGATTATTAGCTGGGATGAAATCACTGTCCAATACTAGAACTCTGTGTGTATAACTTTTTTTCTTTTTTTTTTTTTCTTTTTTTTTACATCTAAATTATAATAAATTTTAATCTTATTTGTTTCTATATATTACTAACATGAATCACATAATTTCTTTTTTAAAAAAAAATTCCGTTTCCTTCTGTTCCCCTCACTAATTTTTCAATCATTTACGTACTACCTTTATTACCTTATTTATTTATTTTTTTTTTTTTTTTCAAGTTCCCATTTTTTACCCACTTTTTACCACCTTTCACTTTTTTTTGCAGATATGTACTTTTTTATATATATTTTACCTCTCTCATGCTCTACTTCCAGAAAAACCTTTTTTTTTTTCCAGATCAAACTCATCATATGATTTTTTTAAATTTCACCTTTACTACTTTTTTACTAACAAAAAGAAAACAAAGTGAGATAATTTTCTTCTTATTGCATTTCAAAAGAAAAATTAACAAAAAAAAAAAAAAAGGAAAAAACAAAACAAAACAAAACAAACAAGCCTAAACCTTCCTCTTCCCTTTCATTTTGATTTATCCATCATTGATTTACTTTTTTTGGGTTTTTTCCTTAAAAAAAATATACTATACTACAATTGTTCTTTTTAAAGTGCAAAGATCTGGGATTTTTCTTTTTTCCAATATAAACCTTCGTTCACTCCCGTTTGGAATTTTTAGCCCCGTTTATTTATTTATTTATTTTTTAACCTCATTAAATCGATTTTAATATAAACTTTCTTTATATATATTTTTCGGTTACTTAGAAAAAGTATTATATCCAAAAAGCAAATCATATTTTTTTATTTACAAATAATACAAAAATAAATTGATAGAACAAAGATGAAATATATATATATAAATGTATATATGTATCATTCTAAAAGAAGTGCCTCATTGAGGGCTAAGTGGAAAAAGAAAACCAAAAAAGTCTTTCAGTAAAAAAGGATGAAATTCTAAAATACTAAAACGAAGAATAAACACTTTACTCAAGTAGAGGTAGATCACAACTGTATTTTTTTTCCCCTGCCTCGTTGAGTTTAGAAAAGGAAAGGAAAAAAAAAAAAGGATGGATAAGAAAAGTGTGGGAGTTATCCTACAACGCATTGAAATCCTTGGATCTGATACTGAGCCTTACCCAAAATACCATCACAAAATACAGTCAATGTACCTGAATTCGTGGGAGTCCACTCTTTGAACTTGATAGTCAAGGACAATGGAAAGGAAGTGACCACACGGTTTCGTTTCAGTAAAAACAGGTGCTGAGTAGGGTCGGATAAAAAGAAATACCAACTATAAGTACGTGGTTGGTGCTGCTCTTCAATGGGTGGATTAAAACGAGTACTTAACTTGAAGTCACTCAATGCCCAAGTACACTGACATGTGAGCACAGGAACATCTTGATTTCCAGAACTAACTTCCATTGAAAATGTTTGAAAACGAGGGTATGCATCTAAAGACATCGGTGGCCACCGTTTTTGTGGAAGCTTCGGTTCGTTATTAAAATCTTGAACTAGAAGTTCCTCCTTGACCAATTCATCTTTCGGCTTTATTTCTTTTTCATTTTTCTTTTCATTCTCATTTGAAAAAAAGGCGGTGTCGCCTTCGCTTATTTCACGTTCATCTTGACTCTCTTCCTCACTCACCATGACTAAAGGATCTTCGCGTTGCATATCACACCAAATTGCTTGAAACACACACACCACCCAAAAAGATGTTTGAATATACTGTTTCCAAACACATACATCCAATAAGGCTTGTAATAATCGAGGGCATTGACTTAAAATCGTTTGAGTGTCGGTAATATAATCCACGTTCGGTAATTCACATGTTTCTAAATACCCTTGTAGTAATAAATACGTTTTAGCGTGTGGACACGAAAAATCAGAAACGGTTTCAGGAACTCGCTTAGCTAAGACTCGGTTGTAATTCTCTTCATTATGACGCACAGGTAATTCTTTAAATTCATGTGCATTCGAAATCAATTTCAAAATGGCATGGCATGTCATGGTGGGATGGACCGATTGATTAAAGGTTTGTAAGGTAAGATAGTGAATATAAAAATGAGCACCAATACGACCCAAAGGAGTAGATTCTAAAACTTGCCCCCGTTTCTCAATACAACCTGCACGTTCTAAATCTAAACATACTTGATCTAGTAATTCAGTAATAAAACTTTGAACATCTAACGGTTTTCTTAAAGCTGTTGGGTCTTTTTTCTCGTTTTCATATTCCTCTTTTCCATAAGGAGAAGCTGAAGCCGAAGGAGAATCATAATAATCAGGATTACGTTTTAATCGAATGTATAAAAAAGTCCAAGAAATATAATTAATGGCATCTGAAATAGATTGAATGGCTTGATTGGCAATTTCGGCATTGATGGTATCGTGACAAGCTAAATGTAAAGAAGATTCAACTGGAAACGGAGCATTTAAAAAAGATTTATAAAAAGATTTCTTCGATTCTTGAACAAACACACACGCTACTCCTTTATCGTCAAATCCAGGACGCCCTGCACGGCCCATCATTTGAAGAACATCAGTAATTGGAAAATCAACATACGCTTTTAATTTACTTTCATAATACTCGGTTCCCTTTACAATCACTAAATGGGCAGGAGTGTTGACCCCCCAAGCCAACGTCGAGGTGGCTACCAAAACTTGAATATGCATGTTCACAAACAACGATTCTACCAATTGACGATCACTGTCCACCAATCCAGCATGATGCAATCCTATCCCGAAAGTCAAAGCATGCACTAAACTTGGATCTTGAACTTGCTGAATCATCGACAGAAAATCAGCCTCAGACATATGTAAAAAACGTTTTGGAGTGTCATCTAAACAACAAAACCCAATCAACGCGTTGGCTGTAATTCGAGTCTGTCTTCTAGAAGCCACGAAGATCAATGTAGGTTTTTTAGGAGCATGTTTTAAAATAGCCCTAAAACAAGGTTTATTCATAGTGGCCATTCGAGGACAATACGCGTGCCCTAAAAATCCATCCAAATGAACTTCTAAGGGAACCGGTCGGACAGTATGACGAAAATTATAGATCCATGGTGCATTTAACCAATGTGCAATATCATAAGGATTGGCCAATGCCGTACTTAGACCTACCAGACGAATCGGAATGGAGAAAGTAGTAGCCAAATACCTAAACCGACTCACCAAGGTTTCTAAAACAGCACCGCGTTCATTTCCCAGTAAATGCAATTCATCTAAAATTACACATCTGACGCGTTGAATAAATGGACGATGTTTCCAACCTCGTGTTAATCCATCCCATTTTTCCGGGGTCGTCACAATCACATCACACGGCTTTCGGTAAAACGCGGTTGGATCTGGGGCTTTGTCTCCAGTCCATTCATAAACCTCACGGCCTAAACTAAGTAACTTCTTTTTCCAATCCTTGACACGTTCATGAACTAACGCTTTCATAGGAGCAATATAAATTAACAAGCCTTTTGGATACACCCGAAACATTTGCCACATCACCAATTCAGCGGCCAGCGTTTTTCCTGATCCTGTGGGAGCACCTATCAACACATTGTCCGAAGTATAATACAAGGTATGAAACAATTGTGTTTGAATAGGGTTCAAATACGGGACTTTCTCTTTATATAATGCAATCAATTTTGGATTACGCAGTACTTTAATGGGTAATGGAGTCAAATCCAATAATTCAGTATATATTTGAGTTGGAAACAAAGTAGTGTCAGGAAACCGAACCTGATTTAAATTCAAGGGAATCGTTTCTTCGATCCCTAACCAAGTGTCTGAAACCCAATTTAAATCCAATTGAGAAGGTCTCTTGGATTCATCTTCCGGTAATTTTAATTTAATATTGATCCGTTGATGTACGACGACGGCTTTCTCACTACCTGCTGCTGTTTCTCCTCTTCCACTGTTATTGCCACTATTACCTTTACCTCCAAGGAAGGCTTCCTTTTTGGTGATTCGAAACGATTGAACATGATACACATGACTTCCATCCCTTTGTTGAATCCATAACCACCAAACCTGCACTGACCCATGAACGCGTGGATCCCAATGAAAATCACAGGTCACTGCCAATTGTAATTCCACGACCGTGGCCGAGATAGGAATCAATTTAAACGTGAGGCTTACCCAAGGTAATTTCCAAGCGGCTGCTTTTACCTCCTTGGCCATGGAATGATTTAAACGTAAAAGTGTAGCCAATTCATAGGTCGAAGCCTGTTTCATGGCCCATACATCCATGTGCCGTGGATCTAACCTTGAAATTTTTTCCAAAATCTCAAAGGAAACTAACTTCGTTTGTGCTAATGGATGTTCAAAAGACCAACGTTGTTGTTCAATGCTTTTGCACAATTCTAAAATAGTCATGGCGGTATCCATGTACTTTGAATGCAACGCTACTTCAAAAAAAGCACGAAGTAAACGCGCAGCATTTTGAGTGATTAATAAGACTTCCGATACAAATGTGTTTAACGGATGATTTGAAATGTACGCTTGTAATAAAACATTGATTTTTTGAGCATCATCACTTAAGGTTGAATCAATTTGGCAATAACAATGAGGTTGCAATTGATCGATAGCCATGGCGTCTTGTTCTTTAAATTTTATTTGCGAGAATTCAGGGCATTGACAAAGAAATTGAAGGACATCGGCCAACATCATGCCTGGACGAACCGAGGCTTTCATCATGGCCATGGTTGAATGAAGGATGTAGAAATGAGAAGCAATACGACCCAATGCTTTCGGTGCAAGTAACCCTGAGGGAGCATGGTAATGGACCATGTTCATTAAACATAAATGAGTAGCCGCTTGCTCCACCATGCTTCTTCGATGATGCAGTAAAAGAGGATCTTGAGGATCTAGTTGAAGTCCATAATGACGAGGGTTTTTTAACATTCGTACATAAAAATACGTGTACCCTAACCATTGTACACCTTCACTGATACTACTGACCGTGCCTAAAGAGATTTCTGCATTTAACCAATCCATGAATTGAAGTTGGAATTGGGATTCAATAGGGAGCTGATGGGTCATGGCGGACATGTATTGATTTAGTTTAGCATGAGTGGTTAACAAAAACGCTTCACCTAAGGTTTCATATTTAGGCCGCCCTGCACGTCCAAAGATTTGAACAACATCTAAAATACTTAAATCCACCATTTTTCCTTTCATGGTATCGTACACGTCGGTTTCTTGGATCACTACGGCATATGCAGGTAAATTGACACCCCAAGCCAATGTGGCGGTACAAAACATGACACTGATGGCACCTTGACGAAACAACGATTCCATCCGTAATCGATCGGAACGCGCTAAACCTGCATGATGAATTCCAAATCCGTACTGTAGTACCTCCAACACTTGGGGATTGCAGGCTTTTGAACGTCCTTGAAAGTGAAGATGAGATACACCCTTCCCCCTTCCTCTTCTTCCTTCAACACCACTCTCTTCACGTAAAAATACATTCAATTGATTTTCGTTAGAAGCCATTTTTTGAAAGGCCATGGCCGAAGCATACGTTTCCGAACGTGCATGGACAAAGACCATGACTTGATGACCCGATTTGACCAACTCCTTACATTTTTCGTAACATACACGATGAAAGGTGAGTTTTCGCTGAGGTCCAGGTTTGCCTTTGATTCCAAAGAAATGTTGAGTCAAAGGGACTGGTCGATACCCGGCATCGAAATAAAATAAACCACGTTGAGGATTGACTTTTAAGAAGGTGGCTACGTCCAAGTAATTAGGTAACGTAGCGGACAAACCAATGATACGAATCAAGGATTGATGGGTTTCCATGTACCGTTGTGTTCGAGCGACAATGCATTCAAGTACAGCGCCTCGTTCCTCATGCAATAAATGGACTTCATCCAACACCACCAATTTGACATGGGTCATCCAATCGTTGGGTTTTCTAGTGACACTGTCCCACTTTTCAGGGGTCGTGACCACCACGTGCGTTGATGCCCATTGTGTAGCCGACAACGCTTGATCTCCCGTAAATTCTTTCACGTTGATATGTAAACAACGTAACCGAGTTTGAAATTGATGAACGATTTCTGTGACCAAGGCTTTTAAAGGTGCAATGTACACCACATGGTACGGAGCATGGAAATCAATGGTCTTTAAAATGGCTAATAAAGCGATCTCCGTATTATGGGTTACTGTAAAATCACCAAGCAAGTATCTACGATTTCCATCAAGCGTGAAACCATAATACTCTCCACGACCAATATGCTTTACTTTGATTTCTGTAACAAGCGCATCCTTCACTCGCATACGTTCGGTTGCCTTTTTCTTAAAAACTTTAACAGGGATGTCTTCGAGGTCTTCCCCTGATATTGAAATTCTATAAAATACATCAGTTTTTGTTTTCTCACCTTGATAGACACAAAATATCGTGCATTTTTTTTGATACGCAGCAAATCCAAGGGATCTCGCTAAAAATACAATATCATCGGATAGTTTCTTAGATTTTTGATAAATACGGTAACCATGACCTTTCACACTCCCACTCGTGTCCAGTAATCCTGCAAGTATAGCAAGTCTTGTTTCTCTATCATTGATTTTGTAAACATTAGGAATGTGTTTATTATTAATTAAATTGTAGTTCTTTAATAAGTCTAGAAATGCATTCTTCATTGAGTTTGTGTTCGAAACAATAGAATAAGCGTACTGGGTTTTAAAACGAGGATGCAGATGATATTGCTTCAACTTGGTTCTCAAATAATTCAGTATGCTTGCATTTTGATTGTGTATGCAAGGGTGGGAAGAGACTCCACCACCTAACCAAACCCCAATTATATAAGGATCAAAATCAACTTGAACCTGCTTGAATTCCACACCTTTCCTATATCCTTTGAGATGGTTCTTTATGTGCTGTGGTAATTTCAAAAAATCTTGAACTTCCATTTCCACTAGCTTGTTTTCTTCATGAAAGGTTCGCATAAATGCAGTGGTCTCTTGATGAGTTAAGAATGAGTTCGTTTTAAAGTTTACATCTTCCTTGTCCAAAAGCATTGATTCATTAGGAAAGTTCCTCTGTCTTCCTGAATAGGATACTTCTTCTTTCACCGTATGTTTCAAGCACAGAATATGGGCTGAATTCACGGTGTATTTCTCACCTTTCGTTGGTATAATATCGTACATCTCGTCCTTTCCTGAAGCAAGAGATAATACCCTTCTTGGGGTCGAGTCATCACCCATTAAAAGATCGTTTTCTTTGATATCCTGTACCATTTTAATTGAACCATCGTACATAAGAATGGGTGTATCTTTTCCATGGCATTTACCTAAATTCATCAAATTTAATTTTTTTAAAATTCATTAATTAGTTAATTTTAATTTTTATTTTTTTGTAATATATAGTGTTTAAAAAAAATTTATTTTATTTTATTTTTTAATTTCCGTATTTACCTGCACCGGTTGGAGCACACACCAATAGGTTTTGTTGAGATTCAAAGACTTCTGGAAACACTTTGGATTGAATTGGATTGAACGTGGCATACGTTGAAAACACTTCATGGGTCCATGAAGGCAACGTGGCTTTGATATCCACCAACGAAGAAGAAGAAGTGTGCAGTACAGGCGGGTTAGGTGCAGGTAAAGTAAATGCTTCATAGTCTGTTTGTAAAACACGTATAGTATTAGCAGGCAAGGAAGTCTGTGAGGGTGTGACAGGTAAACAGGGTTGCGTTAAATAGACATGCGGTAATGCTCCTTTTTCTTTGTATACTGAAGCCGTTGCATTGATGGATGCCTCGGAGGTGTCCAAGGAAAGAACGGTGGGTTGAGTGACTAAAAGACGTAAATCATGTTCATGAGAGAGTAACTGTTGAATGAAGTCTAAGTGTTCTATACCAATCAATTCTACTAGTAACGAAGGAAGGTCTTCCATTGAGGTAGAAGATTTGGTGGTGGTTATAATGAGATCGTAGAGCGTGTCTACTGAAAAGAGAGGAGTAAGAAGCTTAGAGAGATGGGTTTCGCATGCACTAAAAAATTCATTTTTTAAAAAAAAAAAAAAAGTAAGAAAATGTACTATTAGAATTTCAACTTCATTAAAATGGATCAATACCATGACTTTTTTTTAAATATACATTTCAAGAAGAAGTCACCCTACTTTTCTTTTTTTGGTAAAAAGAGAGAGAAAAAAAACAATGACCAACCTTTGAAGCCACTGTTTAGCTAAATTTCGTTCATTTTTTTTCATAGTGAAGGTTTTTTTCTGAAGAGTGCTTTGTTTTTGATAAAAGGTAAGAGGAGAGTAAAGTGATTCTGAATTGGAACGTAAATCCTCTGTGTTCCTAGAAGAAGAAGAACCTTGCACCGTCACCAAAATGGATTTAAACCATGCATGAAAATTTGGATTCAAGTCCAACTGATGTTTTGTCAATGTAGAAGCAATGGATGAGGATGTATGAATGAAAGCTAACCATTCTGAGTCAGGAAAAGAAGTAGTAGTTGGATGAGGTTGTGTTGGTTGTTGTTGTTGATGAGAACGGGATTGAAGATGGGTCCCATTACCCGAAGTACTTGGACTCGTACACGATGCAAGGGCCATCTTTTCGAAACATGTCGATGGGACTATCTCTAAGTTGGATAAAAGAATGGATGAAGATAAAGAGCTTTTCAATAAATTTGACAACTGTTGATCACGTCGAACATAATACGTAAACGAAGGCCACGTAGGAAGTAAGAAGAAAGAAGATTCATAAACACTTGACATTGTTTTTATTTTAAAATTTATTAAAAAAAAAAAAAGTAGAAAATAAGAAAGGAAAAAAACAAACAAACCCCCAACCTTCATTTAAACCAACAAAAAATCCATCCAATTTTATTTAAAGAAAAGAAAAACAAATTCGATCAGGTCAGATGACCATAGTAAATTTTTTTTTCGTTTTTTTTAATCCGTTCCCTCTGGTTAAAAACACGTGCTATCCTATGATAAAAAGGTGTGTTGATCCTCCATCCTCCTCTCTACTGAACTGAACTGAAGTATTTTTCTTGCTGAACTTTTCTCTTTCTCTTTTTCTAATCTCTCATTCCCCATTCCCCATCCCATTAACATCCTCCTCCTCCTCCTCCCTCTTATTGATCAAAGTTTAACCCATACACTTAAAATATACAAACACACTCTCTTCTCTTCTCTTCTCTTCTTCTCTTCTTCTCCTGTTGTTTGTCACCCTCAACCCTTGTTCTTCCTTTCTCTCCCCCTTCCTTACACACCCCCACTTTAACTTACTCACACACCGACTCTTTTTTTTCTCCCCTTTTCATTTCTCTTTCCTTTTTTTTATATCTTTTCTAATCTTCTCCCGAACAAAAACTACCACTCCTTTTCTTCTTATTTTCTACTTTTCCTCTTGATATATCTATATATTTTACCTTTTCATTCTCATTCCTTCCCTTTTTCTACTATAACTACTATTACTCCTTCTCTTTCTTTTTAATTTCAATCCATCCTTTAAATTTTCAATTATATATTTTTAGAAATATATAAAAATAGAAAAAGTTATTATGACTACTATGACTACCATGAACACAATGAACACAATGAGTGCAATGAATGCAATGAACACGACTCGTGCTACCAATGGTTTACCACCGGCACTTGATGAAACTTGCAAATCTCTTTATGTAGGGAATCTTCATCCGAAAGTCACTGATTCAATGTTAGGTGACATTTTTCGAACCATTGGTGAAGTAACTCACGTTAAAATTATTCCAGACAAAAGCGTACACTTCTTTTTCTTTTTTCTTTTTTTTTTTTTTATCATGTTTGCTTAGTAATAATTAAAAAAAATTAAAAAAATATAAAAAAATTTTGTTTGGATCTGCAATTAAAAAAAGAAAAAGAAAAAGAAAAAAAAAAGAAGTGAATTTAAATTCTTTTTTTTTTTTTTTTTTTTTTTTTTTGCCGATCGAAAGAATAAATAATAAGATCAGAAGAAAAAAAGGATATAGAGCATCCCATTTACAGGGCGTTTATTTCTCTTAAAAAATTTTAAATAAAAGGTTCCAAGAAAAAGCTTTTTATATTAAAAAAAAGATGAGTAAACAATTTCTCTTCTCCTTTCCCTTCTTTAATGAAATTTTGATATATTTTGAAAAAAAGAAAAAAAAAAAAAAAAAAAATTCAAAAATAACAATGATTTTCTTTTTCTTTCTTTCTTTTTTTTTTTTTCTTTTTTAGCACACTGGTCTAAATTACGGATTTATTGATTTTTTAGACCATAAAACAGCACTTCAAGCTTTAGAAACCCTTCATGGACGTAAAGTCTTGGGTCATGTATGTTGTTGTTGTTTTTATTTTTCATTTTCCATTTTTCATTTTTAAATGTCACGATCGTTTTGTTTTCACCTTGGTTTGTTTGTGTTATTTCCTAAAAAGGAAAGTGAAGAAAAAAGACCATTATTTTATTTATTTGTTTGTTTGTTTGTCCCTTCTTCTTATTGTATGATCTTGAATACCTTTTTTTCTTTTTCCAGGAAATTAAAGTCAATTGGGCTTACCAAGGCAACAATACTACACGAGAAGACACTTCTAGTATGTTTTCTTTCTTTTTTAATCCTTGTTTCTTTTTTCATATGGGTGCAGTTCTTCATTCTTTTTTAAGTTTTTAGATCATTTTTATTATTGTTATATTTTTTGGAAATCTTGTTTTTTTTTTACTTGAATTCTAATTCCTTCTTCTTTTTCTTTCTTTTTCCCTATCCAATTCTAGACCACCACCACGTCTTCGTCGGTGATCTCAGCCCTGATGTAACAGACGCCGTATTGTTAAAAGCATTCAGTGCTTTTGGTAGTTTAACGTATGTTTGTCTTTCTTCATGATCCTCTTTTGTTTCATTTTTTGTTTTAGTTTGTTTGTGGATTTTCTCCTTTATACCTATTCTATTTGAAATGAAAATTCTAATAGAATTCTATAGCGAAAGTTATAAACAGAGGAAGGAAAAAAAAGAAAAAGAAAAAGTTGAAACTATGTCATTTTCATCTTAGGATACATTGTAGCTTGTACTGCAGGACTTAACTTTAAAAAGTGTAAGTGAATGTGATAAATAATTGTATTTTTTTTTTTTTTTTAAATCTCACTGTTTATTTATTTCTTTTTGTTGTGGTCTTGCTTTTTTTTTTTGTTCCTTTTTTTTTTTTTTTTTTTTTCTTTTTATCCCTTTACTTTTCTTTCATTTTATAACCATAGTGACGCGCGTGTGATGTGGGATATGAATACAGGTAAATCTCGTGGCTATGGCTTTTTAGCGTTTCGCGATAAACAAGATGCAGAACGTGCAATTCAAGCGATGAATGGAGAATGGTTAGGTTCTCGTGCCATTCGAGTGAATTGGGCAAATCAAAAAGGTCAAGCACATCGTCCTATCCAAACGGATTATATTCCTTATGTACCTCCTCAAAATAACTTACCTCCCCCACCTGTTCCTTCTTCTGTTTCCTCGGCAGGTCCTATGGGTGCAGGGGCCCCTGGAGGATTATCTCAAGCGCTCTCTTATGACGTTGTAGTCAACCAAGCTTCTCCTACCAACACCACCGTGTATGTAGGAAACTTAGCCCCCACTGTGCGAGAAGCGGATTTGTATCCTTACTTTCAACCGTATGGTTATATAGCAGAAGTTCGATTGCAACATGATCGAGGATTTGCTTTTGTTCGTATGGATACACATGAGCACGCTGCTATGGCCATCTGTTATCTAAATGGAGTTCAAATTCATGGAAGACCTTTGAAAGCGTCTTGGGGTAAAGATCGGTACGCCGATGTGGATCCTAATGTAGCAGCCGCGGCAGCTGCAGCGTCAGGTCATCATTTCCCTTCCAACCTAGGTTACTCTGGAGAGTTACCTCCATTATCCGATCCGATTGCAGCTGCAGCCGCCGCCGCAGCTCAAGCCGCGGTGGCCTATCAATTACAACAGCTTCAAGGCTTTGATAGTGCTCCTCAACCAGAAGGTTATGCGCAAGATTATTATGCGTATTATTATCAGTATTATTTTGGTCAGCAACAACAACAACAACAACAGCAACAGCAACAGCAACAACAATCCTTACAACCTCCTTCATCTATGCCTTCTGCTCCTTCTTCGTCTACATCTACTACTTCTTCTTCGTCTTCGTCATCCTCTTTACTTCCCTCTCCTCATGCAGGTACCTCCACCACCCATTATTCAGGTCAACCCACGACTCAAGCGTCCCATTCTACCAATCCTATGCAAATGCATACTCAAGAAGGAGACAATGAATTTAAAAATGAATGATTCTGTTAACGCCTTATTATGATTTAAAAAATGAAACAATGAAAAAAATAAAATAAAAAAGAAAGAAAGTAAATGGTTGGATTTAAGGTGGATGATAAAGTAAGTGGATGTTCTTTTTTTTTTTATTAAATTATATATTTTTTTTTAAATTTAATTCTATCCTCATGCGAACCTT
>JADGJU010000212.1:0-13539 GCA_026937265.1 Coelomomyces lativittatus
TAAAAAATAAAAATAAAAATAAAAATAAAAATAAAAATAAAAATAAAAATAAAAACATGTATAACCAACCGAGCTTGTGACTTACAATCCTGAAATTAACTTTAAAAAAAAAAGATTAACTACAAAAAAAAAAAAGGTTTTTAACTGTCACCAAAGCTAACTTAAAATTAACAAATGTACTTAAAAAAAATGCTCAAAGACTTCCCACCTCTCCAATTTGAACACAGTCTTTATTTAATTTACGTTTTATCTGAGTTTCATAGTAGCTGCTAAGTGGTAAGAGAATTTAACCAGATTTTCGAAAATTTACATATTCCGTAATTTGTCTAAAGACTCATTCAAATATTCTTAAATTTATCTATTAGAAAAAGATTCAATTTTTTTTTTTTTAATGAAACTCGATAAAAAAATGGGAGACCGTAGCATACTAGCAAAAGCAAGTTCATCTATCAACTAAAAATCTTAGGATAGTACACCCGTTTTTTTTTTTTTTTTTTTTTTTTATCCTTCTGCCCCTAAACAAATTTCTTCGTTGATTTTTAATAAGTATTTGGTGAGAGCCGGTCCACCTGATATTTAAATTTTAGATATCTTTCTATTGGTCGCATTAAAAAATGCATGCTTCATTAACGCGTGTATATTTCAAGAGTAAAAAAGGATTTACTTTCAATATTTAAACTTGTCCAAAAAGAAATTCACACCGTTTTAAGTCATAAACTAGTTTGTTTTAACTTTGTTCTTAATTTAATGTAATTTAAATTTTACAATTCAATGGAATGTAGTTTACGCCTTTCCTTATTGACACCATTGCTCGATATGAAGAATTGAGAGTGAAAATAAATCTGTTTTTCGCAATTATTTTAAGAAAAGGAAATCAGTTTTATAAACCTATGAATTATTATTTTTCCCTTTTTCGTTCTTTTTCAAGTGGAATTCTCCCATCACCACAATCCTTTTCTTAAAAAAAAAAAAAAAATGGATTTTAGGTTATCATTTGCTAACCTAAGATCGAGAGTATTTTACCATATTACACTAAGCGTTAATGGTGGAATTCAATGAACTGTATACTTTTTTTTTTTTTTTTTTTTTTTAAGAAGCACTCACTACTTTGAGAGTTGCCGAAATAAGTTTTTCTTATTTTCTTTATAAAGTTCTGAGAAAATGGAATTTTATTTCATCTAATTGGGAACTATATATATTGAAACTGCAATAAATATTTAACACTTTAATATAAGTAAGAAATCTACGAAAGTTGATAAAAATGACAGCACATTTTTTGGCCTCTGCCTGAAGTTTATTCAATTACTTTACATTTTTTTTCATTTTTTATTTTTTAAATTTAAATTTTTTTTTTTTTTCAAGTAAAAATAAAAATTGGGTGAATCTTTCATATTTTAATTCATATATTTTGGTTTCCACTAAATTAGTATTTTCAAGTTCCAAATGATCCAAGTTTTCCATAAATGTCTAATATTATTATTAATTTTCAATAAACAAATTTTACAGCACATACGAGGTGCAAATTTTTTTTTTGACAGTGCCAAGGAAGTGTATCATTTACAAGATTTAAACCGAAGGGGACTATTGCAACCTACAGAATGTAATATCACTACAGGAAGAAAATATATATCTTCGTTGAATTAGATTTTCAAATTTTAAATTCAGCACAATAGAATACCTTTTCTTTTTTTCATTACTTTTCAGCTTAGATTGTTCTAAACTAGATTCTGAAGGACTGAGTAAAAAAAAAAAAAAAAAAAAAAAAAATTCTTTTTTTTCTTTTAAAAAGTCAGGGAGTTAAAAAATTTTATTTTCGACCATTAAATTTATAAAAAAAATTGAAATGAAAAAACTGAAGTTTTAAAGTTAAAAACATGTTTTCTCGTACTAAACATTTTATTTAAATCTATGTTTATTTTTAACACTTTCTTTAAACCTAATTTCATAGGCACACCTCAATGTGACGCATTTTTTATAGATTCCAAGGTAATATTGCATTCAGAAAGCTGTGTGTCCACAGTGTGCATTACTGTTGGGTCAACATTAAATGAAACGAAAATCTCCTACTGGGATCTTTTTGGAGTAGATTTTAAGAAAGACATGTTTTTCTCTATCGAAACAGGATGGGAATTAAGTGATTTTTTTTCAATTCGCTTAAAACCAAGTAATGGGATTGATATCAATAGACCATATTGTTTTAATTTGTCAGGACTCTTTATGTCATCAAACTCCAATATAATGTTAAATGTCAACGGATATACATGCCAAAAATTAGCAGTTGCGCCTAAGTTTAGGTATAAGAGTTTATTTTTTATTTTTTCTTAACCTTTCAAAGTAACAACTAACTTTTATTTGATTTTATAAAAGTTTAAAAAAACTTATTTAATCTTAAATATTTTATTGAGATTATGTTTTGGTCGAAATTGAAGGAGTTAATATCGGTTTAGCTTTTCTGTAAATGAATATTTTTATAAAATTGACTGAATACACGAAATAATCATATTAAAAAAAAAGGAATACAAAAAAAGTACTAATGAACTAATTCTCGAAACAATTTTTGGGATAATATAGAACCGAATGTTCATTAGATTGTGTAGTCGATAGCAATTTTGCAAATGCGAAATGTGAACCATGTAGGGCAACTTGCATCAAAGACCAGGAATCTACTGCAGTTGGAACGCAAACATGCACCATGAATGTTCTAAAATCCCCTAATTCTTTGGGAAAGCCATGGTAAAATTTTTCCTCATTATCTTTAAGGTCTGGGCATATTTGGATTTTATATAAGATGTTCAAAACCTTCTAATCATGTATATACACATCTTTATTATGAAAAAAATAATAGCTCTACGATAAGTACCAACGTTTGCAGCATTACCTGTCCTGTGGATTGCAAGTATGATGGACCATTTTGGCAAAATTGCCCTGCCAACTGTGCAACGCCTACCAGCACTAGGAGGGGTTATTATTCTATTGTGAGGCCAAACTTAAATGGTGGAAAAACATGGTATATTTTTCTTCGTTAAATTATAAAAATATTTAATACCTTCTTAGGTTGCAACACAACAAAAAAAATATTTTCAAATAGGTTTATTCAAGAGGTAAAAGATGGGCATTTATATGTATGTCTCAATTTACTATTCATTAGAATTCTCAATTAATTGATTGATTTTAATAAGATTTTTTTTTTTTTTTTTTTTTTTGGTGCTGCTGTTCCAGTAATCTTCCACTTCCAACAGAGAGTTTATGTTCACTCGAAGGAAGAAATCTGATCAGTTCTTGCCAAAAAAACTGTGTTGTCACAGGTATTCCCGACGTAAATTGCTTAAGCGCATGTTCAGGCAGGTTTTCTACAGCGGTAATTGAATATACATATCCCATTACTGTTGTTTCTCCGACACTGAACGGCTCACCATGGTAAGAAATCTTTTTATCCTTATTTTAAAATCAATTCCTGAAGGAATTCTTTTTTTTATTCGTATTTTTATTTTATTTTTTTTCTTTAATCTCACTAACCAAAAAAAAAAAAAAAGTCCAACCATCACTTCTACCTGCATTTGCAGTAGCTGTATTTTAGGGACTTCTCCTACTTCTATTGGAAGTTGTGAGGCTTCTTGTTCAGCTTTGAACGGTCAGGCTGCCACCGGGTTAAAAGTGTATCATTATCCAATAGCACAGACAGGCGTTAATATGAATAGCTGTGTTACGACTTCTTATAGTACTTGCTACAAATCCTGTCCCTGTACATTTACCTCAGCAAAAAGAATTAATTCATGTGTATTAACTACCACAAAAACTACAATAACTCCCTGGGTTGCTGAAGGATACTTAAAAGTATCAGCTGTTGGATCTCTTCCTGCTTGGTATGATAAAAAGGACTATTGAAGCTTTTTTTTTTTGTGAACTTCGCGTAACTTTAATTTTTTTTTGTAGAAATTTAACTTTTACCCTTCGTGTTTTCAAAAAAAAAAATCCATCTTAAATTATTTTTATTCATTTTTGGACCCTTTTTGCTTCGCTATTTTATTTTTAAAACGGCAGTAATACTATTATGCAGAAGCCATGTCGATCAACACTGTATCCAACAGCCTGCAGTGTTGATGATATTTGCCCCCCATGTACATGTACTCCGAATAAAAGTGCCCCTTATTGGAACAATGGCCTATTTTCTTGTGTAAGAAGTACAGTCCAGAGAGAATTGTATGGTGGTTCCCCTTGCCCAAAAACATTAAAAACAGTATCCTGTAACATGAAGTGTCCAGGTTGCGAGTACGATGGTTCATTATGTAGTTGTAACTACACAACTTCCAAAATTAATGAAAATAGTTTAATTCAGTTGATGGGCACGAAAACATGTGTATATCCACCCAGAAAAAACAATGAAGTACAATGTGAGACACTTACCTCAAGCTACCCTGATACATATTGTTCGACATTACTAAATGCATCCGAATGCCAATTTTCTTCTCCTATATGTGACAACCTTTGTACACCCACGTATACTATAACTCAAGCTACCCCTCAAACTGTACAAGGATATCGATTATGTTCTCTTTCAGATTCGCGACCTTTTGGCAAACTTCCTATTAATTGGTATTTTTTTTAAAAAAAAACATTTCTTCATCCATAACAAAAAGTAATTCTCTTTCTTGAAGTTAGAATCGCAGGCTCAATTATTTTTTGGATAATTTTTTGATTTATTTTTTTAATATTAGTATTGGGACAGTAAAAACAACACATATCACTTGTGAGAATACTCTACAACCGGTAGACTGCACCACACAGAGTATTTGTAAAAAAATCATGCCTTCATGTGCTCCAGGAAATCGAACAGCTAGTACCACAGTAACTTGTGATACATTTACACTTACCAAAGAAAAATATGGAGGAACAAAATGGTATATTTGTACATTTTTTTGATTTAAGGCAATTACTTTATTTGTTCTTTCAATTTGAAAGGATAAATGAATTGAAAATTCTTTTATTTTTTTTCTTCTAATCAATTAATGAATATATAGTTTACCTTCTCCCACCAAAATCAAAACTTATACCACGACGTGTACCCCATCAACTCAACCTCAACATTGTCTTGGTGAGGCGTTTGAGTTTAATGTCATTATTTATGGAAACGCTTCAGCCATTCATGGCTCAGCTGGTGGCCGAGTAGGTGTACAAGGTCTTGCTAAATTTTTAGATTATACTATTGGATCAGAATTATCCCTGCTAGAAGAAGAATGTATTCAAACTATACCAAATGCCTTGATCGTTGAAAAAGATTTAATTTATTATGGAAATGTCATGAATGGAAATATCTATGTAGAAGGATTTTGTAATGATGAAATTGAGTCAAACTGTAACGTCGTATGTTACGAAAATGATAAAAACATTAAGGATTCGTGCAAAGAGAAACCATTTAATTTTAATGAAAGCTATCTATTACTTCAAAAAAGGAGTAGACAATGGAAAGATCTTAATCCCACAGCTAAGTATACTGTTAAAAATAGGATGGTTGAAGTGGAATGGAGCGGTAGCAATATTGAGGTACTTAATATGACCCTTGATTCATTGATACCCCCTTGGAACTCCTTTACTTCAAATCTTGCAGTGGATGCCACAATCATTATCAATATTCAAAACACTGGAACAGTTGAATTTAGACATTTCAGTTTGGAATATTTTAAATCACGTACAAACAAGGTCATTTGGAACTTTTACCGAGCAAGTAGGGTAATCATTAAACGGTACGATATTTTTAATTTCTTTTTTTTAATTTTTTTATTATTATTTGACAATCATTAAGTTTCCTTATTATAGACGTATATATATTAGCTCAATTAACCTTTTTTATTATCTATATAGTATGACCCTTTATGGTCTTGTTATTGTTCCTTTCGGTACCATAACAGGAAATGGAAGAATCCATGGAAGCGCGTACGCTTTTAACATGGATATTTATAACTTCAACACCTCTCTTTTATTCAAGTGGGAGCGTTATGTGGGCTTTTGCTTTTAATTTCTAGCTTTGTTTTTTGCTGCAATTAATACTCACGATTATTTTGATTTTCTTTTAAATTTCTTCATAAACATCATTTTTTAATTTAGCTAAATGAATGTGCTTCGTCTTTTTTTTTTTTTTTTTTTTTTTTTTTGAAAATAATGGTTTTCTTATTTTTTTATTTTTATTTTTAATTCAAAATTTTGCAGCACTTTCAGGAACGGGAGAAGTTTAAAAAGAACTTTGTAATTCCTCATGTTGAAGATTAAATTAATAGCAAACTAATTGGAGTGTAGAATTACTCTGATTCCTGAATATCTAGATATTGTATAAGTCATATACTTACTAAGAATGACGTTTGTTTTGTAAGGGTATATTTGATTTAAATAAAAAAAATAATAATTATTTTTAAATAATAATTGTCGAGCGATATTCTAAAAAAGTATAGCTTTGTAAACTTTTAGAATAAATGAACAAATATTTTTATTGAAAAGAAAATGTAATGGAAAAGTAAGAGGGATTAAAGTATTTTGAGGAAATAGGACATAGGGAGCATTTCTTCGCGAATTACCCCCCCTTTTCAAGTTTTTATTGAAAATTTAAATATTCAAGTAATAACGAATTAATCAGAACATCAAGTCAAATAAACTGATTTTATTACCAAAATAATAAAATGGATAAAATAATAGAACCTATGCTCATACATAAGTGCCCTCAATAAACTAAATAATTTTGACCATTAAAAATAGTCACCCTCAACCTTACTCAGACTGATGAGTTTAAATATGGTTAAATAGTATATGCATATATATTAAGCGTGTAGGAAATTAAGCTGACGAGGTTTTACAGCGTATACAAAAAAACTTTTCTTATTGAAATAGATTTCACATGAAATTTTGAAATTCTCTAAAGCATTCTTTTAAAAAAACAGTAAGTTAATTTACAACTTATATTTTAATCAAGTAAGTTTGAATTTTTCCGTAGTGGAAGCTGCGGAATTCAAAGTTAGAATAAAAATTAGGTACTTCTTACTACCAAAGATCATTAGCGATTTTAGCTTAAAGAACAAAATAAATTACAGAGGAAAGCTTTGGGGAATATAATTTAGTTTAATTTTTTGTTCCATTAATTTCGCCCTTAGGAAGTAATCACAAGTTTTAACATTTCAAGATTGAGTAGTTTTTAGGAGTTCTAAACAAAAAAAAAAATTATAAATTGTCGATTTTCATTGTTCTGACTTTTTACCTTAAAGAAAGATTGCTCTTCATTTGGATATAAACATTTGTCAAGTATTCTAATACGGTGTGGAGCAAGGAATATTTTTGACTTTGAGTGACGTCTAATCCATCTTTATATTTATTTAGTAATTCAACTACACCTGGTTTATACATTTCACTTTCCTTTCTTTCAAGAAATTCACATAGCATTTATTCAGCTAGATGAAATGGTTATTCTAAAAGAAGTTATTTACTAAATTAAAACTTAACCGTATAAAACAATGGGTTTTAATTTGTAATAGTAGTCTCGTCATGTTGGAAATGCAAATTATACCATATCAAACCTCCTTTTATTACGTTTGACGAAAAGAAGCATGATCAGGAGGGAAAAATTGTTAGACAGAGTAGAATTTTTTTTGTTTGAATTTAAAAAAAAAGTGATTTTTTTTTTTTTTTTTCTTTTCCTTTTTGTATCGTCCCCTCTCTTAAAAAAAAAATTAAAAAAAAAAAAATCTTTGCCCTCTCTACCAAATTGTCGATAATTTTGATTATTAAACTATTTTATTATTCTTAGTTCATTTATTTAAGCTGTTTCCAGCATTTAAAATTATCTACAAGAAACGAATAAAGTAAACTACTTAACTTAAAAAAATTTAAGGAAACCTTTTTTTGTTTAACAAATATAGTTTTAAGCCATTTACCACCATGACACCGGATGAAAAAATACAAGATATGGTATCTATTATATACGACTAATCTTTTTGTTAACCTTTTCTTCCCGCTCTACTTTTCTAAGCCTAACTTTCATTTCTTACTTATTTTTCTGGATAATTCTTGTCGCATGATTCTAACCCAACTTTAACTGTTCAATCCCTGAACTTTGACTTTTTCTTCTCTCGTTTCCAAATTCCTCAAACCTTTATTCTTCATCTACTTGTGTAGTTTTATAGGGCAAACATATCCTATCACCCTGTACTTTCTAATATACCTCCAGAAATGGCTGTGGATTCATTGCTTAAAATAAATGCAATGATTTCACAAATTACGTTCGGTTATGCCCTTGTTGGTGAGCATCGTTTATTTAGTGAAAAGTCTTGTGAAATAGCACTAAATGAAGAATTTTTTGTTTTTAAAATATTTTTTTTGCTCAGTTTTAGTAAAACTTTTACTTTTTTTTTTTGTTTTCTTCACTGTCTTTTGTCTTCTCCTTTTTTTCTTTTTTTAAATTAATTAATACAATTCATTCTCTTCGTGTTGTAATTCAACATATTTAGATCGCCCAGAACCAGGATATTATATGCATTTCATTTTTTCTACTCATCAGGAAGAGTGCCCAGGAGATGGCTATATCTGGTTGGATGATGAAACTACAATGACTTATCCCCTTGAAGAAAGTGGTGGGGCTCAACCCAATCCCGTGGGTCCATGTAATAAATTCCTTTATGTTTTTCAACGAAAGCAAGGTGTATCTGTAGGTGAAAACACTGTTTCGATGATACGAAGAAGGTATCAGTTAGTAATCAAGGGACAACCACTTCAAGTACAATTAATGCATTACCTTGCGGCTGAAGAATCTGGTATTTTTTTAAATATTTTCTTCGAACCCCTTCATTTTCATTTTTATTTATATGTTCTATTTGAAGTTTTCAAGAAAGAAAAGAAGTATTTTTTTTTTTTTTTTTTCCTACTTTTCTGATATAAATGTTGTTTTATGCTCAGTTCGACACATTCCTGTTAATACAAGTATATATAAATTACCCGCCCGGCGCTTCAATTTTCCCCGCCCAAGTGCACAGCCACTTCCCCCTCCCCCTACAAATCAGCGATTAGTTTACAGTGCCACTGGGATTCGACCTAAACAAAGACCATTTGATGGTCCTTTAAGAAAACCTTTACCTACAGATCCTTCATATTCAGCAGTCGACGATGGACCAAACATTAATGTCACTTATCGTGATGTTGCTACGCTTAGATTTAATAGAAATCATGAATGGATGGAGTCTATATTTGCTCCGACCTCTCAGCCTCCTAGTCTCCCCACCAACTTGGTTTTCGATTCATTGAAAAAAAAATTAGAAAAATTAAAAAATGAAGATGTTGAAATGTCAAAAGATATAGAGTCTTCTCTTAAAAATATCAATCTAGCAATCAAACAATTAGATCATATTAAGTCCATGGAAAGCTTACAAGAACATATCAAAACTGCATTAGGAGGTTCACTTCAGCCTTACCAAGCTGTTACTCAAGTAGATCTTAACCCCCTCACCAAAGATATATAATGTCTTTTACTTATTAACTTTTCTTCACTATGGCTCTTGAATTAATTTCAAAATAAGCATTTATCTAATTCGGAGCAACTTGTTTTTTTGCTCAAATTTTAGATATTTTGTTCAAAAGCTTCACGGTGAAGAGACCAGGTCATCACTATCAAGGGTTTCAAACTCACAATAAATCAATGCCGATATTTTAAAAAAAATTAGCGTTAAATATTTATTCTCCGTAACACAGTGTAGAATTACTTTCGCTGTGTTTGCTGGACAACTTAGATCTAGTTCTTTCTATGTATTTTTGGGATTCTCTCCTGTCTTCTTCTCTCACTTTCACACCAATTTGTATATTTCTAGTATGAACCTAAATTAAACTTACGATAGATTCGAGAAAAATACATGTGTTCGCGCCATATCTTTTATTTAAAACTGGTGTAAAAGCCTTTATGTATATTTTTTTTCTTTTTATATTTCTTAATTAAAGTGATAAAAATTGTACTGAATTCAGAGTTGATGGAATTGCATCTCATATTTGTCGAAAACCTGGAAAACTATACGAGTTTAGAATTTTTTTAATGACCTTAGCGCTTTTATTTTAAGTTTCTCATATTCTAAAAGAAAGAGTCAGAGAAATCTTGATTTTTATTGAAACAAATTTTTTTGAGTAAGTCGCTGAACCGTTAAGTTTTCTCAAATTATTTGACAGAAACAGTCATTTACTTTGAGAAAATTCTCATTACTTTTTAATTTTTTCACCGACAAAATTAAGACATATTTTATTTTCTAGTTCCAAAATAATAAAATGAAGGTATTCTTTAAATAAAAAATGTTTATGCTGATCCCAGTGGTGAACTAGCTCATTAATTTCACATCCCTAAATTTTTGATCACTACCCTATTATTTTGAAAATGTCTTCCAAATTTTGTTAATATTCAAGCACTCTTATTTTTTACATGAGTTTCTTTTTTTTTACTTCCTATCTTGAAAGATAGCCTGTTAAAAAGGTGGTCACTAAATCTTGGCCGAAATATCCATAATTTCATTTAACATCGAGTTTTATCACGGAGATTTTCTATTTCTCTTTCCCTTTAAAGCAATTTATTTTTCCTTGTCCAAAGGTTAATTTTCGCGCTCCACTAAAAAGATTATAAAATGTTGATGTTTTGATTACAATCGAATTGTACATTTTTAAATGCTCGAAGTGTTGTTTTTTCAAACATTTAATTGATATTGTACAAAAAACAACTACTACTTACTTGAAATTTATAAATATATATATTTAAAGTAGTAATTTAGAAAGAGTGCGTGTAATTAGTTTTGAGCTTTAGTTAAATAAACACAAATGGTTTAGTTAATGATTAAAAGAATGAAAAGATGAGTCAAACCTAAAAATATTAAGGTTGTGAACAAAAACGACTGGGGAACAATGGTTAGACTTTAGAAAATTAAGCAAACGCCTAACTAAAAGCATTGAAAAAATGAACTAATGAAGGAGTAAAAGCCTTTACCGAAATCCATTTAGAAAGTCTTCTTTTTTTTGGAATTTTTGGGTGGGTGATTTTTTTGAATTTCGTTTTGAGAATTTGCTACAAAATAGGTCAATCCTAGCAACGATTTTGAACTAACAAATCCAATTTGATCGAAAGACTTTGTTTTTAATTCAGTCCATAATCTCTTTTTTTCAGATTTCAGATCGCTGAAAAAAGAAAAATTCATATTTGAAGCAGGTAAACTTCCGGATGAAGAATGAGTGTCTGGATCCTGATCTGGCATTTGCTCACTTTCCGACGTAGACTCTGAGTCTGATATCAAAATCGGAGGTTGGGAGACAGTTCTAAAGATTTAAAATTTATGGTTCATTAGTTGCATACGAAAAAAAAGAAAAAAAAGTTAGAGAATTCGTTTTTTTTATATTGAAAACTACATAAATTGAGGAAGCTGAACTGAGAAAAAAAATAAGAAGAATGGAAAAATTAGAATTCAAAAAAAGAAAGTGAAAAAAGAAAAAATTAAAAACCCACAAATGCTTTCCACTAATTTTAGCATAACACATAAGTAGTTCTTCAGTGAGCTTAGGTGTGCGCTTCGTCCAAATATCTTTATTTTTTTTACTATTAAAAGAACTTAGAAATGGGGACGGTACGACGAATTTTCGGTAATCTATACAAAAATTAAATATGTAAACAGAAAGAATAGTTTTTCGTTAAAAATCTGAGAATCATTATTTATTTGATGAATTTGATATTCTTAAAAAAAAAAAATAGGGACATACCCATAAACGGCCTAGCTTTTGGCCATGTTATATGGAGTAAAATTTTCGAACGGGTGATTCCAACATATAATAAACGCCTTTCCTCATCTATCTCTTCTTTTTTCGTCGATAAAGTATGCGGAAGTAAGGTCTTTTGAAAACAAGAAATAATAAACGTTGAAAATCGATAAATGATATCAAGATTGAGGGAACAAATGTCCATTCCGAAATAAAAAAAAAGTGAAGTAACATTCATTTAAAGGAAAAATCAGTTTTTATCGCGAAAAATCAATGGCTAAAAGATGTAGGTTATAATTATATTTTTGCAGACAATGTTTTGAGATAGAAGAGTTAAATGAAGTAAAAAGAGTCCAAGGCAACTGAAAATGGTATTTTAAGTGAATCCTAGAATTTAAATATTGCCCAATAAAAAAATGGTACTCAACATCATCAGCTCCGATAATAAATACAAATGGCCATTCCAACCCTTTCGATGCATGCAGAGTACAGATAGTTACAGCCTCATCCTTCTCTTCAGCCTCATTTTTTGTAAAAGTGTCATCTGAATACAAGCAAACGGTTTCAAGAAATTCCAATAAACCCTCGTCTTTTGAAGAAAATTCGTTTGCCTTTTGAATCAATTCCTGAATATTTTCAATACGTTCGTTAAAGTTTTCTGGATAAGTCTTCTTGAGAAACTCATCATAATTTATGTCTTGGACTATTTTCTGTATCAAGGAAACTAAGGTGCCTTCTTTACTTTCAGTTTGCAGAGAATGTAGGAGTTTGGCAAGCTGAATAAGTGGAGTTGACGGTTTGGCAAATCCAGGGACAGGAATTTTATCACGAATTCGAATTAAAATATCGTAAATTGGAAGCTATAGAAGTGAAGGAAGGAAAAAAAAAAAAAGAAAAAAAAAGAAAGAAAAAGTTAAGAAATTATACCTGTAAAGTAATGATAGCACAGTTTAAAAAAATATGTATTTCAAAGTAAGCTGACAAGGCAGGATCTAGATTTTTATTTTCTTATGAATGGAAGTAACTGAGGATTTAAATTACATTTAAAGTATTGGCTGCTGATTCAAGCTTTGAAATGGTTACATCGCCTATTTTTCGAGGAGGTTTATTAATGATTCTTAAAAACGAAGTTACATCATAAGGGTTTTGTAGAATTTTTAAATAACTAATGATATCTTTAATTTCTGCGCGCTCATAAAATCGAAGTCCACCAATCTACATTACATTGATATATCAATATTATTAAAAGTGGGCACTCAACGAATGAGAAAAAAAAAGCAAGGAAGAGTTACATGAGTTGCTACCAATACAGAAAAAAATCATAAATAGAACAAAATACGACTGTGAAGGTACCATTTTGAAGAGGATTCTTTGTCTATTAAACTCTTCTTCTATTATACGAGTCTGAGAAGATGTACGAACTAAGACGGCGAAATCTTTAAGTTCGATTTTTTTCTTTCCTTCCTTAACAAACTTTAAAATTTGTTTTGCTACGAATACTGCTTCCGAAAAAGGAGAATTCTTACCTCTCATGTAGACAGGTGGACCTTCAGGATTTTTTGTATATAACACTTTAGGAAGTCTATTGTTATCTTGAGATATACATATATTTGCGAATTGCAAAATTTTTTTGGTCGACCGGAAATTTTGTTCTAAGTTTAAAATCGAAGAATTTGGAAAATGAGAACTCAATTTCTTAAAATTGTTTATATCAGCAGATCTCCAAGTGTATATACTAGAAACGAGTTTAAGGAATGGAAAAAAAAAAAAAAAAAAAAACTTAGAAAGAGT
>JADGJU010000213.1:0-13511 GCA_026937265.1 Coelomomyces lativittatus
CTTTTTTTCCTTCTTTAAAACAACCATCAATTCTATATTTATATAAAAATATAAATGAAATCTTTTTTAATATAAATATAAACATAAGATGAAAAAAAAATTTATTGTCAAACATGATGGAGTGCTTTTTTTAAATTTCTTTTTTAAACGGCAACAAAATAACCATTATAAATGTAAATTCTCTCGCTTTACTCTTTTTTTTAAGATTTGTAAAAATGTTTATAAAGAAAAATGCTCTACTGCATTTCTTATTGATATTGATAAGCACGTTCGAGGTATAGCACAAACCAAGCTTCCATACACTGATGGGAAATTCGAGCCTTTCAGGGAAAACACTATTCACAATATATTTTTCACATTAAAAACTCAAACACAAATGAATTATAGGGTTATTCAATTAAATCTAGAAAAAATGTTTATTGAATTGTTTAATTTAAAACGACCAACGAATAAATTTCAAACTCAAGATTTCTTAATGGTCCCTGTGCATATTTTTATTGCTATCTTCATCATTACAATTTGTAAAATTGTTTACTGGCCATTGCCTTATTTCTGGAGCTACATAATTTCTCCTTTTCTTTCCTTTATTCTACTTCTCGGTATATATGTGTTCCGTCCGATTCGCTTTTTTTTGTTTCCCCTCTTGCTTTTAAGAAGTTCATTTCGATTACCTCTAAAGTCTGCTTTAAAGTCGCCCGAAAGGTTTCTTGTAAAAGAATATATTGAACATGCATTTGATACTACAATAGTTTCTCCTCCCTTACCTAGCAGTTCACCGAAATCTCTATCAGAATTTATGGAGAAAAAAGATTCTGCGTTTATGGAGGTCGATTTGATTAGCAAAATACCTCAATCTGAAGAAGCCATTCGAACATATGGCTTTGCGAACGATTTTCAACACACATGCATTGATGTCCCTTATTTCTCTCCTTCATGCATTGAAAATTATTCGAAGCATCACATCCACCTCGTTTTATGTTTTTCATCACCCGATTTACTCACATATGGAATAATAAATCATTTGAAACACAAAACTTTCGCTAGCGATGCATATTATATTATTGGGGATAATGCTAGTGAGAACGATAGATCTGCAGTTGGGTGCTCAGTGTATCATGTCCAAGGAAAAGAAGAAAACAAAGTATGAATTTCAATCAACTTGTTATTTCTTAAAATCCTATGAAAGTTTTTTAAATTTTCTTTCATTATCTAATTTTTTTAAATTATTCATTTTATTTAGGATTATATAGCTCATATCTACCCTCGCTCATATGCTGGCTTTATTACATGCTGGGAGTTTGACAAAAAATTTGAAAAAGAAAAAGCCCTCAGAACAAAAAATGTGATTTGTACAAATAATTTTTTAATTCAGATTACAGATGCTTATAATTTTAACTATCGAACTGTAGCAGAGAGTCTTAAAAATCCTTATGCTGTTCGTTCAGACTGGAATCGGTATAAAAATGAATCTTTTTACTGGGGATTTCTGTATTATATATTACCTGGGCTTGAGTCCGCCCTACTTCAGAACTGCACAAAAGGTCATTTGGAAATAGTTTACTCTAATGACTTAAGCTTTCGCATAAGATGCATTAGAAGAAAAAATGAATCTGATGAAGAAGATATTGAACTTTTACAGTCTTATAACAAATTACTACTCGGATTTTTGGGGGGAATTCAAAACTTAAAATCAGAAAATTATTCAAATTTATTCATTTCAGCCGTTCATTATTTAAAAGACTACACTGATCAATATGCGGCAATAATAACCGTATGGCATATTGCAAATATTATTCAAGATAAAGTGATGGAAGCTATTGCAAATAAGAACGATGCGGGTTTTAACTTTGATGATATTGCAGTTTCAAGCTTTGAAGAAGTTCATAATTATTTATGGGAAACGTATCTTAGAGACAGAAATGAGTTGGATTTTCTTGATGACCTACCTGACCGCACAGATCAAGATGCTGAAATACTTGAGCATGAGCCGAAAGGATTAATATGTCGAAGAAAGCTATTATGATATTCATTTATCCAATATTTAACACATTGTCCTTTTTTAAAATTTTAGACAGAGAAAGAAGTGGTAGGGAGTAGTTATTTGCTACAAGTAATTGACATTGATATTTGCAAGGATGCCGTGTCGAATTTTGAGCTGTTTGATAAAATACCTTTTTAGCATTTAGATTTTTTTTTTTTTTTTAACAATTTTAGATATTTTTTTAGTTTTAAAGTTTTTAAAAGGATTGTACTTTATCATGTTTAAAAAACTTATGAAAAATAGGTGTTAATTCAGTTAATAATATTATTATTGAAAGAACATCAAACGATTTATTTGGAAAAAGATAAAGAAAGGTCTTTGAGAAAGGTTGCTATACTTTTTCTTAAAAATGAAAAAATAAATATAAATATAATAATAATAAAGAAATAAAATAAGACTGCTGGAGACTTTTCTTAATTTTCAAATTTCTTTATACTTTTCTGATAATTCCAAATTTATAGTAAATTTGGATAGGCTCAACATCAACGCGGCCTAAGATTATTTGAAACAGTAAAACGATTATAAAAAATAAAGGGAAGGAATCCAGTTTACTGTTTTATTAGAAAAAAAAAATTGAACACATTCACTCCCGAAAAAGTCATAGGGTATGTTATGTTGTTGTTGTTTTCTAAATTAATGAAGTTGGCAAACAATTTAAAGTCTTAAATAAAAATATTTTTAACGCAAGTATACCGGGGTCTAAAACATTCAGAATGGTGTACATGAAATTTACATGTACTTTAGCTTTTTGACTCGAGGGTCAAAGCAATGGATTGACTAACAAACCAGTAAAAGAAATAGTTTTAAAAAAATATTTTTTTCATTAATAAACCACTTTGACATTTTTTTCAGAAGGCGTTTCTTTTACTTTGTTCAACGACCCTCATTCTCGAAAAAGTAGGAAACAGTAACCTTTTTTAAAAAAAAAAAAAAAAAAAAAAACCTTTAAGAAAGACGTGGTAACATTTATGACATGTCTACAGATGTCCAGTCAAGTATTCAGCTACGCTTTGTTTTAAGATTTTTTGTTTTTAAAATTGCTAAATGTAATACAATACTATTACCCAAGCTTTAAGAATTAAGGAACTACTTATCTTGTTCCTCGAAGTTTTAGATAATCTATATGTATCATTATTTTCCAAATTAGTAAAGGATAATTAATTTGTGACTATTGTTTTCATCTTTATAAAATGATTTCTCCAGGATCCTTTTTTCTTCCACAATTTTTCTCAAATGAAACTTACCTTCTGTTACTGCTTAGGAAATGAAAAGTCCAGTCAATACAATCTTATACAGACACCCATAAATTTTCACCCCGTAGTCATGTTTAAGGCACCCCTATTCATTAATCAACAACGCGTTCAAAAGTTGATTCCTATTCCAATAATTGATTTATGTATGATATTTAAAATGGAGTTAATTTTTTTCTTTCCTTGTGTGAATTGACTTATAAGTATATATACTTAAAATGAGAATTAATAGGAGTTTTTTTCACTGATAAAGAGAGTTGTATAATGTTGAATGTACATGGACTTTTCTAATAATACGCATTCGCATCGTGCCACTAACTGAGTGTATACAAATGAACAGAATAAAAGAGTGTTTCTTGGGTAGAACCTATCACTGACATTAAGAAATATATGTTTTACACTCCCTCTTTGTTATCCAACTATTTGTGGTTTTTAAATAGTATTTCTAAAATAACCATAGGTGAAATCATTTTTATCCATAACAAGGTCATTTTGATTCAGTATAGTAAAAGATTATCGAATTGGAACCAATAAGCTACAAAATCGTTGTCAATAAGCCATTTTGACAAAAAGAAGAAAAGTGATTAAAATATTATGCCACCAGTGCATTCGTGCCTCCAAAGCTTTTTGAAGAGTCCCCAAATAAAACTTTCAATTAAAAAATGAGTTAGGCTTCTTTTTTTAAAAAAGTATTTTGTAGCATCCTCATTCATGATTCTCCTTTGAACAAATGCATTTTTTCCCTTTCATGGATTAGATCAATGTAGAAAGAACAATTTTGTGTTCTCCTTAATTATGTAAGGATTTTATCATTGTGTACAATAACTTCCCGTTAGTTTATGATAAATATGAACTTCGTTTTCCAGTTGTGATGGATGTATTTTTCATCTGTCACTTTTTCACTATCCTCATTCAATCTTACACTAGAATATTTATTCAAAATGAAGTTCAATCATGAATTTGAAAATATAAAACAAATGATCAAATAGTGGAAATCCCTTTCCTGTCAGTTTCATTTCATTTGTAAATTTCATGGTATTGCTTGAAATCATGCATATTACACTTTTCATGTTTTTAGTTTAAATAAATTTTTCTGAATCTTTGGGTTATAATTTTGAATTGTTGTGATTTAGTCATAACTTCACCTAGGAGATGTACTCATTGTTAAGAGTGTAATAAGTATTTATTATTCGGAGGGTTTCCAATGAACTTAAGCAATTAACAAGAATGGTGATAAGAAAAGTCTTGAAATGACCTAAATGATGTCGGATATATTAAATTGGCGTTCTTGATTGTACTGATGGTATTATTGTATTATTTTGCTCAAAGTTTTTATTCCAATGTAAATCGCAGATTTGAAATTAATTTTTTATTTTACTTTTACATATTTCATAATTAAAGTAGCATCATGACTGAAAAGACTCGCAGAAAATCTAATTCTAATTATTCACCTGGCAAGTTTTCCGCACTTGTCAAGTCTAATTCTTCTCCTACTTTAATTTCATCGCATACACTTTCGACTTTACATAACAACCTTGCACTAGCTGATGATATTCTTTCTCGTGCTTTAACCAGAGCTAATCCACAATCTTCAGTAGTGCGTTCGTCTCAGAATCTTGATGCGTCCCTAAAAAAACCAACTTCTGATTCTACTCCCTTATGGAAGACTTCTATCGAAGAGTTCCGCCAAGGAACCTTTGCCGTACAAGATCAGTTAAAAGCTTCACCGAGTTCAGCTCATTCTATACTTTCACCTGCAACTAAGTCTTCTTCCTCAATATCATTCAATGAAAAAAATGAATTCCTGGAAGAGGAGAGATGTTCCAGTGATACGAATGAGATTGAACATGAATCTTTAAAGATACAAGAAAAAAAAGAAGAAGAAGCAGTCTCCGTCGAGATCCAATCATCTCTACCAAATTCAAAACTTAACATTGATAATGAATTTGAAGTCGAAAAGAAAATTCATTCCCATTATCCAACTCTAACGCCTACAGTTTCATTTCATCAAGTGTCTACATTACCTAAAGACTCTACATCAGATCATTTAATATCGAATCCGCATGTTGAGTCCACTTCTTTGGCACATCCAACCTCCCTTCCACATCCTATTCTCAAGCAGGAAACGAATGATGATATATCTTGTGATTTAAACGCTGAAGCGACACAAATGGATCATACCGACAATTCATTATCTCTTGTATGTCAAGAGCCTCGCATAAGTCATAAGGCTTCAGAAATACACACATCGAATGCCATTAAGAAATCATTGGCTTTAGTTGATTCTAATGGCTTAGTGGCTTCTGAACACTCTTCGTCATCGTTAATTCCGAAGAGTGTGCAAAATTTAACCGAAGTTGAACCTAACCTTGATAATGTACATATAAATAACATTTCACTTCTACTATTATTTTGTTCCAACTTCCTAGTTTTCAGAATATACACTAATTATGTTTCTTCTTTTCTTTAATAGCAACTTACAACTCTTCAGACGCTTCATGATAAAATTATTAAAATGAATATGGCATTTCTGGAGCAGCATAATAATATGCTTTACCATACCTCTACTGTTGTCAAGCATCAAGTAATATTTCCAATATTTCTTCTAATTTTCATCTTTTCTCAACATGCTCCTTAAGCCTTTTATTATTTATAATTTTAACCAACACATCAATCCCTCATTTTTTCAGAAATCTTTTTTTGTACTCATAATCCATTTCATCGTCTACAAATATGTAGGCGGAAGAACACAGAAAATTGTTCGAAGAAATGATTGAAGACCAAACTGCATGGCAGGCGACGCAAGCCCAAGTATTATCACAAACATCCGCGTCCTTAATTCAGGTAATTTTAATGTTTTTAAAATCTATATCCATCAATCCAATTATTCACCTTAACCTTAATTAATTTTGTTTTTTCCTAGTCTAGAATCCCAAATATCCCTACGAAGAAAAATTTCGATTCTTCATTGCCTTCTTTGAATAATGCAGATCCGTTCCCTGCCTCAATTCCCCTGTCTAACCCTCTTCCGCAGTTTCAAACATTTGGAAATTCAACAAGGCAGCCTTCCACTACTGCAATTCTTTTCAAAAATCCATCATCACTGAAATTCTCTACAGAAAATGCTCCTTTTGAATTCCATGCAACTCAGCCAGGAATCCATTCTGAAACTTCTCTCTTTTTGAAAGATTTAAAATCTGTTGGCGGAAACGATGATAATCACAATAGGATAAAATCGATAAGGACACAGATAAATGAACCCGATTTATATCCGAATATTCATTTAAATACATCCAACAATTCTCCCATTTTTAAAAAAAATGACGTTTCTATTTCCGAGAAGGAGAAATTAAAAAAAGAAAATGCTTCACTTTCAAATTCAGTTTCTGGATCTTCAAATTTTTTTTTTAATTCATTGGAAAATCCTTCCGATATTCACAAATGGAGAACGCAACTTTACGAAATTGCAAAAGATTTTAGGTTAGATCCAATGAGATATCAGTCCTCCATTAGGGACTTGATAACTAAAAAGGTTCAACAAGCACTAGGAGGTCCATTCGATTATTCTTCTGCTCATCAACTTATTTACAAAATAAATGAAAAATTATTTATGGCTCACTGCCCTTCTATTTCACAATTTGTTCCAGAAATTATATCACAATTTAAGAAACATCATTCAAATTTACATTCTGAAATAATCAATCAATCAAGACTGAGCCCGTTTAATTTATTAAATACTAGTTTTCCAACGAAGAAAACATCTCGTACTCCTATTAAAAGAGTAAACATTACACTTCCTCGCTCTCCTCCTCTAGATCCCTCCACCAGTAATGCTAATCACCATTTACCAACAAGGTCTGGATCCCCATTAAGAACCCCTAATCCTTTTTATCAAGTTCGTTTATCTCAAAATCCTATTTTTTTGCGCCGAACTTCAATTAAGCCTCCATGTATTCCTTCTTTCGGACCTCCTAAACCACCGTCTCCTCCTACATCCACTTCAGTACAAAAACGAAATACAGGTGTATCTCTCATAAGATACACTGGTAGTATATATTATAAGAGTTCAGGAAAATCAAAGTTCAATGACTCTGCCCCTAACCCATCCGTCTACATACAAACAGATTTTGCTACCAATTCTCAAATGCCATTGCCTTCATCAAATTTTAAATCCTCAATTCCTACACATGTTTCACGCCTCTCAGCAGAAAGGTCAGCGTCTCCAAAAGTACCTCATGAAAAAGAGATACGTCCTTCAACACTATCTTTTCATGGAATTGAAAAAAAAAAAAAAGTTGTTAACAAAAAGCCAGCACCAATGTCCCCCAACATTCAATCAAACGTAACACCTCATCATGAAAAGGTTCGAAAGCCCTCAAGCTTAATACAATCAAACTCAACTTCAACGAAACGGATCTCGTCTGGGATTCAAACGCAATTAGCTAGTAAGTATTCATCATTTTCCCAAACCGAAAATTATCCGAAAAATTTACAATTGAATGCTTTTTATCCCCAAGGAAAGGTACGAAAAGGAAAAAATACATCGACATTAAAGAAACATGAAGGTATATCTTCAAGCCTTTCGCCTAAAATACATACACAGGTCGAATCGGATGTACAAATCAAAAAATTAGAGGTTTCAACCATTTCTTTCGCACCAACACCGCTTAAAACCATGCAATTAAAAACTAAAGTCCACCCAAATAGATTCAACGAACGAAAAAATTTCTCCAGCACAGTGCAAACTGAAACTTCATCTTCTTTTGATTCAAACGAGGTTCAAACTGAAGATTTGGTCACCAAAAAAAATTCTCAAGGAGTGCAATTTGATCCCTACAACTTGAGTACATCATCAGTTCAAACTCTACCTCAAGCTCATTTTCTAGCCACTTCTTGTCAAACATACCACCATCCCCAAGCTGACATTAAAACTCAGACAAATATCCTCAAAGATAGGAAAAACGTAAATTCGGAATGCTCTCAAACAAATGAGATGGATCGTCTTTCTTCATATGCACAGACAGGCTCATTAACTGTACAAATATTAACTTCTATGGCACAGACTGACATTACAAAGACATACGCAAGTTTTAGCCAAACGGACGTTTCTAATGTATCTAAATCATCATCCACACATCCGGAAGGATTTTCTTCACAGTTTGCATCAATACAAACAGAAGAAAAAAAAGACTTTTCTTCAACTTCTTTAGCTCAATCTGAGGATTTAAAATCATCTGTTCTAATGGGAGTTCAAACTTTACCAGTACCATTTTTTTCTTCATCGGCTCCGACTGAATCTTTAAATTCAATCGGGCAGACTGAATATCATGGTAATCAATTAAACCACACTCGCTTTTCGACACTTGGGTTTCCTTCGTCATCACTTACATTACCTCAAACAACTACATCTTTTCTTATTAATTCTGAAAACCAAAAATATAAATGCTCTAGTTTACTATCAGCCATTACCCAAACAGATACCAAACACATTTTTTCAAATGAAAAAGATTTTGAAAAGGACAAGGAAATATTTGAGGAAATAAAATTAGAATCCTCGCATCTTCAAACAGAGAGGTTTCCTTTAATTTCATTGCAATCTCAAACTGAGCATGAATTTATCTCTGAAAAACCATCAAATCTAAAATCAGAGATAATTTCAAGTTCTTTACTTCAAAATAAAACAACATCATCATCCTCAAATTCTACTCACACAATTGCTGCTCAATATTCTGAAATAAAAGATACTTTGACCAAACAAGAAGATTTGTATGATCATTTGTCTTCATGCGGAACAGCTACTGATGAAATTTTTTCGGAAAACTTTGGAATGCAAACTAACACTTCACATATATCAACATTGAGTGCAAATGTACAAACCTCTATGCTTCTCGCACCTACTGTTCCTTCTTTTACACAAACAACTACTTTTCTTCTTACCAATGTGGTTTCATCGTTAAGTCAAACTGAACAACAGGAAATTCAGTCATCAAATACTCAGACAGGTAAAATACACTCTAATTTTCCCGATCCAAGTTCCAATGGGACCGAGATTGAAAGATCACTAAACTTTACAAAAAATCAAAGTTTAATACATTTAACCTCAGTAAGAGAAACATCAAATTTGCTACAAGAATTTGAATTTAATAAAACTAAAGTATTACATCAAAGCGAAATCGAAGAAAATCTCGAAAACGCTAAATCTCCATTGTTGGAAATGGTTTCTGATAAACCATTAGATTTTTTAAGGACTGAGGAAAGGTTAAGAGCGCATTCCTCCTCGTCCCCAATGAATCCTGCTGCAATGATAAACGATTCCAACTCTCAGCAAGCCCAACTTCAAATGGCTTCAAATAAAATTAAACACTCTACAGCATTGATTTTTTCCCCTAATAAAGCAATCCAATCAGAAAATAACTTAACATACATTCAAAACTTAGGGTCAGAAGAGCCTTTGGATGACACGCAATGCATAAATATTAAAAAAACTTCGTGTTATTCTCAAACGCAAACCCTTGATGCAAATTTTCCTACTATTGAACAAACTCAAAACTTCAAATATTGTACTAGGATGTCTCAAACTGAGAATCCAAGAAGTACGTCTACGTCTCAAACCCTTATGCCTCTGCAAAAAAGTACAGGAACTTCTTCAAGAAAACATTTTTCTTTTATGATTCAAACCAATCCGATTGGGGAAGCCTCCTGCTCAGTTCAAACAAAAAACGAAACGAATCCCACCGATGTAGGGATAACTTCTGTTTTTGGTTATTCAACGCCTCTCCAAACCTTGGGCGCACGAATGACATCGGTAATGCAAGAAGAAAGTTTTGAGGATAAAAACATTTCGTTAAATACTTCTTATACGAGGACTCTTCCAGTGATTTCCTCGGGTAGTCAGACTGAAGTTTCCAGACTTAATTTGTCATTCATTCAGCCTGAAAATATAGTTCAACGTTCAACAGATCTTGAAACACTTGGTGCATCAAAGTCAATACCTTCGGGACAAGGTATGCCTGAGAATTCCTCAGATTTTGTTCGGTCTCTAATCAAACAAACAGATACAAAAGCCAATTTCTCAACGATCATAGAAACAGAAAATTTTATACAAAAGAGCACTGGAGTTCCCTTTGTGACAAAAACGAAGTTTAATGAAAGTGAATTATCCGAAAAAGATATAAGTTTAAAAAATGGGACTTCTCCGAAAGGAACAGGCCTTTCACATTCAGTAAAAACTTCCTTAAAACACTCGCAAACAGAAAATTCACGAACAAGTTCCACTGGTATTCAATGTATGAAATTAAAAAAATCTTCGAAAATTCAAACAAGCTTACCTTTAGGTACAGACTTCTCCTCTCAAACGGATCCACAAAAAAGCCAATCAATTTCTGTTGAGACCGAACAAGTTTTTTTAAATTCAAAAACTTCTTTTGTTCAGACAGGGAACTATGTTTTTACACCAACTTCTAGGCAATCAACAAGTGAAATGGACACCATATCTTCAGAAACACGCTTTCCGAGAGTCGCATTTACCACATCAGCGATAGAAACACGTAGAGGGAATTCTGATCTAGCATTAACGCATACCACAAACGAACATGTGACTGATTCATTCTCCGCAATACAGTATGAATCTTCAAATAACTTTCATTTAGATCCTCAAACCAGGTTACATATTAATTCTTGCTACAAAAATGAGGATCCAACTTTACTTTGTGCTGTTGATGATTTACAAACTAATGATCTTCAGCAGCACTCGAAAGAAATACAGTTAGATGAGGATAATGTGAACATTAATTGCTCGCTAGTACAAACGAATCCTTCAGAAAATACATGTATCATCAAGGAAGATAAGGTTTCCGATTATAATTACACCTTAACTGGGCAGCAGGTTTCGAAATATACTTCGACTCCTTCTCAAACTGGTTCATCTAAACAAAATTCTGTATTATCAAAGTCTAACAGGCAAGGGCAAAAGAGATCACTTTCGATAGTACGAGGAAGTTCAAAAAAATTAAATCCGGTCATCATCAGTCCAGGGATTCAAACCTTGTCTCCAACGAAAACAATGGAATCAGCTACCGAAACTCAATCATCGGATTTAGGTTCATTTATCTCCTTAAATCGTAATTTTTCATCTTCGACGCAAACTGATGTTTATCCCAATTCTAATGCTATTCTGCAAACTGACTTATTTGTTGTTCAGTCTATTCAAGTCCAAACTGAAAAGGACGTTAAAAAAGATCCTTGTAATATGAAACAGTCCATAGAAGTTGATGTTTCAACTTCTGTGTCTCAATTAGAACTTCAAAACATTTTTAATTCATCCTTACCATCTCTCATTAAACAAGAAGGAATAATGCTGGAAATGAAAAGTAATAGATCCATCCCTGAAACCAGTTCTGGACTTTCACGAGGTAGAGCAACAGAGATTTTGTGTGGACTTCCAACAACCGAAACGTCCCGAAGGGACTCACTAACCTGTAAAGAAACTGTCCATTGTCCAGGTGAATCTACTCTAGACGAATTACTAATTCAATCTAAAGAGATCTTGCCACTCACAACTCTTGACCCCCAAAATCATCCGCCCGACTCTTCTAAAAAGTTAAAAGATTCCGAGCCTAAGTCCGTTGGTCCGACCGCTAAGGAATCATTTCAAGCACATAATGACTTAGCTTACAACCCATATTTGCCCTCTGTTCCTAGCAATCAATTAAATGAAAACCATCATCTTACGCAATCCCTCCAAAAAATACACTCTGATTCCACAGGAGACTTTAACATCAACGTTCATGTATCGGATGAGAACCAGTCGTGCAATGCAGATCTTGTTTCTTCTTCACTTGTCATACCAAAAGATATGCTTCAAAATAACACTTCTATTGTTACTTTAAGAGAACCTACCTTAAACCCAAACAAATCTCACACAAAAAGTTCTATAATTCTCACACCTCACTTAATTGAAGAGAGAAACGCAAAAGATTTGGGGGTGAAACGGTTTGAAGTTAATTCGAACCCTTCCATAATCAATTTTAATGACAATTTCGACCAGAGTATATCAAAGCAAACCGAAATTAGAACGCTTGTGACACCAAGTAAAGAAAGTTTTGAAAATTTGAATCAAATTTCCTCCCTTTTTGAAACACAATTTTCACCCTTTTCTAAAACCAATCAAGAAGCCCCAATAGATAATACGAGGCTTTTGACACCAATTCAAGCGGGTATTAATACTTATAATACTTTACCATCTCAGCCCCCAAATCCTGAGCCCATTTTGATTTATGACCAAATATCACTTGAAAATTCACAATCGTCATTCCTTTACTCGAATGAAGCTGAAAAAAAAAAATATCTTGAAATAAAAACATCTCAACCTTCCCCTCATCCTCCAAATATAAATGAACAAACCAATATTCCCTCTTCGTTAAAAAAAGAAGATCTTAGTTTCCCTTTCATTCCTATGAATAAAGAGACTTTGAAATATGGTGCCATTGAGTTTCAAACTGATACGTCCAGTCCAATTGTCAGCGATTATATTCGAACCGAAAGGGATAATCCGATAATGGTTACATGTGATGTACAGTCCGAAAACTTTGTCAATCATCCAATTTCAATACAGATGGAAGGTCTTGGATTCAATAAAGATGAAAAGCAAACCGAATCGGATGATCGAGAACACGCCAAAATACTTCACCTCATACATTCTTCGATTTCACCTTCGATTCAAACAGTGCATCCTACTAATCCTACAACCCCTGTACTAACTGATGTTCCGAAAGTTTCATCAATAGATATTCAAGGTGTTCCTATTCTCAATAAATTTTCGAATTCTTCAATGTCGAAAAGGAAAAAACATCGTCTATCTACCACAAATTTTCGGACCGAAACCCAAAGGAAAATCGCTTCACTTTCACAAAGTGCAGAAAATTTACATTATTCAGCACTACCGCAAATTGACGAACTAATTGAAATCAAATCTCAGGCACTAGAGGTTCCACAATTAAAAGAAACTTATCAAGAGCCTGCTATTTTTATTCAAACTGTAGGGTATCCCTACTTGACTATATCAACACAAACAGATACCAAAAATAAACTTGTTTCTTCATCAGGATTTCAAACCGATTTTAAAAATTCTGCACCTACTTCTTCAATCCAAACCGAAACAATATCACAATTTTCTACTGTCACACAAACAGATAACCAAACTAAACAAATTTCTTCGTCAG
>JADGJU010000214.1:0-11528 GCA_026937265.1 Coelomomyces lativittatus
CCCTTCACTTTCACCAATCTAATCAATGAAGATGGAAATCCAAAAATCTTTTTTTCTTTCCTTTTTTTCTAATTTAGTCAATGGAATGCCTGTTTTGTTTAGAAACCTCTACAAGGAACTTATTGCACACCATTTCGTATTCTTCTTTTCCTAGTTTTTATGCGTCCCCTCTAGCGTTCTCTTTTTGTCCCTCGGATTCACATTTAACGTTAGTGACTACACACGGAGATGCAGTCACTTTGACTTGTTTAGAGGGCATACAAGATCTATTACAATCCTATACTTTCGTTCCATGGCCTTCAATGCATTTGTTGGATGATACGACTCCGCCTTTTTTTATTCTTCAACTTCCCTATTTGTTTCTGCGTACAGGTGACTTGTACCTTGTAGGCACAGGAAAACAGATTCCTTTTTTATCCACTTCCTTGTTCCAGTCTAGCATGCCGTCCTCATTCACTTCCATTAAAGGTGCGTCGTCAATTAACATAACAGATGAAATAATCCAATGGAAGTGTATGGATTGGAAAGAAAAGACTCTTATTTTTGGACTCATGAAAGGTGGCATGTACATGGTTCACTTAAATTAATAAACGAATACGTTTTTTTGTTTTTTGTTTTTTTTTAAATATCGCACTGAAGGCCAATCATCTTCTTCATGTGACAAATTAATAAACTGGAAAAAAATCCTTCTCTGATTAGCTGTGTTGCCTTTTTTTTGAACGTAGGATTTTTTTTTTTTTGTTGTTGTTGGTATGATTTTCATGTCTAAAGGCCCTAAATTCATCATTTTTTCATTGTTTCTTTTCATTTTTTGAATTTCCTGTACATAATATCATTTTCTTTCCTGTTCTCATAAGCCTACCTTTAAAAAGAAAAAAAACTTCGTAGCTTTCAATTTCAGTTTTGAATTTAAGAAATATATGCTTTCGATGGTTCCAACTACTCTCTTTTCTCCCTCTCACATAAAAATTCAAAGAACTGGAATCTATTTTCAAAATACAATCATAAAGACTGTCTATGATAACCTGTTTCCAACATATAAAAAATTATATATAGTTTTGTAAGGAAGAAAGGATACAAATCTTACGATCGTTTACAGGATTTGAAAAGAGAAAAAACAGAAGATATCATTTCAAGTATGCTGTATTTTTGACTTTTATGAGTATAACTGCCAAGGTATTTGTCGTAAGTATCTACGACTCTTTATTTTATTTTTTTTCATCATGTTCTTTTCTAATATTGGTATATACTACATAATCAGGTTCGCGATCTAGATAATCTATTTAGCCGTTTTCTTTTTTTAGTTCGTATTTCATTTGTTAAGAAAAAATTACGTTTAGATTGATGAATGTCTCTTGTAGAAAAGTGACTCAATTTCTTTCATTTTCATTTGCTATACACTTTAAAAGGACACCATCTTTCTTTTCTTTCTTATGATGTATTTTTACCTAGATTTAGCTTAGTTTTCATGATAGGTTAAATAAAGAAGGGTCATTTAGCCAAACTATAAAAGTGACAGAAGCCCATGCCACCTTAAAGATAATACTTCACCTAATATTATTCAATCTTAATAATAATTGTAGGTATTAAAGAAATGCACTTTTTTTTTTTTTTTAATGAAGTTGAATCATGGATAAAACTGAATTCGAACGAGGGAGAATTCCAAAATTTCCTTTAACTTTATTAGGATAGAATTTGAAAATTTTTTTTATCATAACAAGAATGTCTACATGTAGGCTTATTATTTGTAAATACGCATGATTAAATTTTACATCTTATTATTGTGTTTTCTATTTCAAAAAAATACTGTTCTTCTTCCCCGGACATTTGAATTGTGAAATGATATAATTATTCTGCAATTACCATGGCACTAGGAAAAATCCAGATCATTTATGAATGAAAAAACAATAATAAGATGTAAAAAAAAAAAAAAAAAAAAAAAAAGTTCGATCAAGATCGTTTTGGTGAATCCCAATAGCTTTTATATGTCGCACATTTGATGACTACACATTATATTTATATACATACATAATAGATTGACTAATGCGTTCACTGTGAGTAGAAAAAATTAATTGAGCTAAGGTTGATAAATATAATGCTGGTATGTTTAAGATTTAACTATGGAAGGATGCTCATGAGAATAGTGAAAAAATAACAACGATGATAAGACTTTTTTTTATTTTTTTAGTTTTTAAAATTAGGATTAGAATTTCTATATATTCATCTATTAACTGAAATGCTGAATTTGATTTTATGCTGCAAAGAAAAAGAATACGTGTCAACTAATTAAAAAAAAAAAAAAAAGTTTAAATCAGTTTGACTTTGATCCATTTGGAGGGGCGTTTATTTCTATTTCTTTAAGTATATCTTGAATGAATAAAAATTCATCTTCTCAATTTTCAACTTTCGATACAAAATTAAATCTGTATTAATGTTTTTTTATTTATTTTGTGACATTACCTTCATAATTGACCTTTGGTGTTATTAAACAAGCCAATTTTCTGTGACTGGAATTTGAGTAGGATATGATTGCTGTTGAAAATACAGTATTGGATTCCCAGAGAATTCCATTTTATGTTAATGACTTTGGAGTAAGGAAAGCGAGCAGCCTAAAATAAATTTAAAATTTTTGTTTGTAATTTTTTTAAAAAAAAGAACAATGTTCTTACCTTTTTACGTTTTTTTTTTTTTTTTCCTATAATGATCTGAGAATTTTTCGATACTCTAAAAATTTCGTGTTGACCTACAAAATTGTTCCTGACCTGAGTAACATTTTGATTTGAGAAGTTTTTAAAATTGAAACTGGAGAGGTACTTAGCTTACTTAGCGATTCTCTGCAGATATGCTTTAGAAACTTGAACTCAATTAAAGAAATATGAATCTCGCTCTTAAAGTTCATGTTAAGACGTGTTTTTTCCTTTTATAAAGCTCAACTAGCATTATAAAAGCTTACAATGAATTGATTTTATAATTAAAATTAATATTAATTCAAAAATATTTAAGTTTTGATATATATATATATTTTTAAATGTGCGTACAAAGTTTGGATAGATAAAATTGAATTTATCGTAAGTCTTAAGCAATAAATGGTGAGTTAATTGTGTTTTAAGGTTCAACACTAAAAAAAAAAAAAAAAAAAATCAAACACCCAAAAGTGCACCTAATAAAATCTTTTGATAAATTTTGGAACGTGAAATGAAAAAGGAAATAATCGTAAACGAAGAAAAAGGAAAAAAAAAAAAAAAAAAAAAAAAATTTATTTTTATTTTTCTATGTTTTCAATCGTGTAAAATGGCTAAAAAGGAGGGAGAGTGTTATTTTATTCTCCCCTCCAGAATCTTTCTCCTCACTTGAACTCTAGATTTAGCTTAAGCTACTCTTTTAGTTATTTTTATTTTATTTTATTTTTTTCATTTTTTCATTTTTTTCCTTCTTTTTCCCAAAGAAACCTTTTTTATTTAAATAGTTTGTAAAGTCGTTCACTCTCTCCACTCATACAAAAACCTTACACTTCTAAAAGTGGTTCATTGATCTTTTCCTCTTTTTTAATTTGAATTGTTGCTCTTCCAAACTTCTTTTGACCTCATTGTAGAATTGAAGTCCCTGGTATAACCTACATTCGTTTTATTCTCCATAAACCAAAATTTTTGTACTTTTCCTAGGTTTTTTTTTTTGGTAGCTTTAAAGCCTTATCACTCTGTTTACTCTTTGAAGATCGTTAGAATTTTTTTTTTTTTTTTTTTTTTTTTTCAACGTATTTGAAATCTTTCTTTTCTAAATACAACTTTTAACACCCCCCATTTCCTTCCCTTTTTTTTTTTTTTTTTTTCAGCATAATTTTTTTTTATTTAATCCGAACAACCCTAAACTAGAGATGTCGTCCTCAACAACTCCTTCTACTTCCTCTCACTCGAATGATCTCATTCCTTCTACTCCTACTCAAAGTGTTTTTTCACCTTCGATTCCAATTTCCATCGGCTCTCCAGTAACAGGCTTACATCATTCAAACCTACTGACTCGAATTCAAGAGCTAACTAAAAGTAATGTAGATGGGTAAGTTAACCGCTAGGCTCATTTACCTAGCATTTTTGTATATTTTTATATTTTTATATTTTTATTTATTACCTTGAAATATCATTTAAAAAGTAAGGAGAAAAAAAAAGAATGAACATGTTTAACGGATTTTCTTTTTTTTTTTTTCTTTTGAATTGAGTGAATTGGATTTGAAAACGTCGAATATGAAGACAAGCTAAGTGCTTAACCTCTTTTTTTTTTTTTTTTTTTTTTTTGGAATTCGCAATAACTCACGTATAAATTTTAAATTTTGTTTTTATTTCCATCGCTTCTTTTTTTCATCTCTCTTTCCTTATTTTGTTGAAGTTTCTTTTTTCTTTTCCCCACTAACTCATTTGTAAAATTTTCTCAGATCGCGTCGCGAATTTAACCATTTAACATTTTCCCATTAATTTTTGCTCCGTCAATAATTAATTTAATTTCGTCTAATTTAAAGTTCTTTATTTAGAGATTCATTTAAAAGAATTTTTACACTATTTTATTTGACATTCCTCAATACCTTACTTTCATTCTAGAAACACCCATTCTCCCCACCCACCCCTGAAACTAAAAATATAACTATATCATCTACAGCACCATCACATCATGAGCACAAAGAAAGAAACTCGGCTACTTCGGTTAAGCCTCCTTATTCTTTCAATATTATTAAGTTCTTTTCTAGGAAGCATATACTTTTTGGATCATTATTCTCCAGAAGATCCTATTTTTACACCCTCTTCATTACCCGAAATAATGTTCAGAACAAGTTTGTCAATTGAGTATGCATTTTAATACATTTCCATTTTCATCATTTCTAAAATTTGGAAATAACCTATTCATTGCATGTATTCGATTATTTTTTTCATTTGAATCCACTACTTAATACTTTCTTCTTAGAACCTTTTCCTCTCCCCACTGCAAAAGTTGGTTCTGATCTCAGTCTAAAAAATTGAATTAAAAAAAATCCACTATTGACGCTTGCATCTCTGACTTTATTTTTAAAAATAGCTTTTATTTAATACGTCTACGTAATCTTGTACTTCCGCCACATATCCGCGTACTTGAATTGACCACTGGTATAACTTTTATATACTTTTTTTTTCCATAATTTTTTAATGATGATTGGTTTTCTACTCAGTTACAAATTTAAATACAATCATGTTTGACTCAATAACAATGCGCTTTTATATTCCAGGATTCCTCACTACTAAAGCCCTATATGTTGCATGCAAGTATCGAATTGCCGATGTTTTACAGCAACATCCGTTAACAACGGAAGAATTAGCCAGCGTTACAAGGACGAATCCAGAAAAATTAGGTTTGGTTTTTTTTATGAAAAAATTATCTCCTTAACTTTTAACTTTCTCAGTTGATCATCCTATTGTTAAAATTATGTAAAAAAAAAAAAACTTTTAAGCTCTGTTCCATTTAAAATAACATCAACTATCCTTAATTTCAAAAATTAAAATTAAATGAAATTTTTTAGGTCGTGTCATGCAGCATCTACACGTCCAAGGTATCTTTAAAACCAATAGGAATTCGAGATGGGCCAATACTCATTTATCATGGGCATTTCAAACTTCCAATCCAAATAATGTCCTCGATGAAGTATGCTTTTCTCGCTATTTCTCTCACTCTCTCAACTTAAAACATTCGTTTCCCTTTTCTCCTCCACACTTTTTACTTTCGATAATTTATGGATGTGCTAATTAACCTTTATTGTGGGGGTTAAAAATGTAGGTTATGGACACAGTACAAAAATTTTATACCACATTTTCAGATATAGCTGATACTATCCATATAGAAAAAGAGAAGAAGCCTTTCAGTATGAAAAAATCCACATCATCTGTTGTTATTAATAGTACCCGTATTGCCCGAAGTGACAAAACCATCCCCTTTTTTTCAAAACCCTCGGTCCATTTACCGACCCCTACACGATCTAAGAAATCATGGTTGGCTTCTTATTTCAAACCCAAGAATGGCATTCAAAATTATCGCCTTGAAAAATTCAGAAATAAACGTGTTTGCGAAATCATTCGTAAAGGCGGAAACTCTTTTCTTCCTGCTCTATTACAAGCTGTGCCTTCAAGCCGTGGTGTCTTTTTTGATCAATCTTCCTTTTTATTACAAGTAAAAGCTCAATTTGAAGTCACTTTCCCTGAATTATTAGAGCGTGTAGAATTCGTAGAAGCAAACTTTCCTAATGAACTGCCATTTGCAGACATTTACATTTTTGTGCGTTTTTTTTTTTTTCTTTTTTCTATTTAAATTTGTCCCCTATACTCAAATAAATTTTACCTCTTCCCTCTCTTCCCAAAGAGAGTTACCTTGCTTGAGATTAAGTTTGTTATGTTTAACTATGGTTCACTTATCTTATTTTATTCAATAGAGAGAGATCCTTAATGGCATGGACGATTTCCACGTCCTTCAAGTGTTGAATGTGATAAGGAATTTCAAATCACAAGGCAAAAAGCAAATCCGATTAATTTGGTCCGATTTCGAACTTGATCATCCATACCCCTATATTCATCCCCTGATTTCCTCCATTGATCTTTCGTACTTAGTCACATCAAATGGAAAAGTAAGGACGGTAGAAGAACGTGAAGCTTTACTAAGAAAAGCTGGTTTCGAAACCATTCTAACCCGCCGAGTCAATTCAATGCATGCTATCACAGAAGCTAGGTTCGCTAATATTAATGCTGGGTCTATTTTGGAAACTTAAACAAATGAATAAACCTCGTTAAGTTTCTATTGTTTTGTTTATTGGTTTGATTGATGACTTAAGCATAAACTTCTGGACTTCCTCTATCATTTCTTCATTCTGAATTAGGAATACAAGTGAATTTTCATGTCTACTATCTATTTTCAAAAACTTTCTTTTTTCACTTATTTAATTTGTATTTATAAGTATAATAATGTTCTAATAATTTTTTTTTTGAATTTTATTCGTTTATTTTTATTCCTTTTCTCAAAAAAGACTTTCAATTAAGGTTTCTCGAATTTTTTTTTAAAAAAAACTTCCCAGTTCATTTTTCTTTTCAGTAGTATATATTTTATCCTTACATCACTTTACTTTACTTTTTTATTTTTATTTAAACCCAACGTTTCTCTTACGGATTTCGCATCGATCTTAAACCTAAAGTGTGTCTATACTTCTTTTTCTTGCAATCGCGGTGGGTTTTTTCGAGTTGATGGATCATTGTTTAATATTCTTCTCTTCACACTTAAATATCTAGTATTATTTATTATGCTATTCTTTCATTGTATAGTTTAACTTTACTCTTTCCTCTCTGAAATTGAAATGAACAAAAAATAAAACATCTTCAACTATTTTAGTCAATTAACTTTCATTTTTTTTTAAAAAAAAACTATTCCAATAATGAAATTCAAGGAAAAAGAAGAAGAGCAAAAAAAAAAAGCAGATGTAGACCAAAATACTCTAAAATGTTTCTGAAATTTAATAAGGGGGTGAAAAGGGGGGAAGTGAGACGAGAAAAGGGAGGAGATTTTTTTCAATTGATAACTCAGGATTTTATTCGTATTTTTTTTTTTCATTTGAGAAAATAAAATCAATTAAACAAAACGAAAGGAGAAAAAAACGATTCGGTCAGAGTTCTTTTCTTTCATCCAACTTTATTTTTATTTTTAAAAAGAATCAAAGCCATTTTTTTTTTTTCTTAATTTCTCGTTCTTTCATCAAAAAAATAAAACTGTTCAATCATCCAAGAAAGGGAAGTGGAAAAAAAAAGGGGTGGGGATCCAGAATCAGTACAATTAAAAACCAAATTTTTCATCTATCTACACATGTAAACTTTTCATATACAAATTCTATATATTTGAATACAGAAAAGAATAGGTGTATACTAGTTCAGCGACTCTAGTTTGTAAATAAGTAATTGGCAAATTTCATCATTGGATCCCACAAAAGCTTCTTACTTTCTATTTCTTCTAACAAAAGAAATAGACGAACCTTTAAGGAACGATAGGGAAGGGAACTAAAAAAAAGGACTGATAGAGTCATGCTCATGACTAACAAAGTAGGAAAATTCCTGTTACACGAGACTTAAAAAACATACACAAGACATCATAAAACAGCAAGGATCATAGAGTGGCTTTCTATGGGACAAAGTAAATGAAATAAGAAACAAGTGAAAGTGGGGGATATACAGGCAAAATTCATAAAAAAAAAAAAAAAAAAAAGTCTGTGGATATTCATCATTAATCAAGTTTTTTCATGATTAAGAAGCAGAAAGAAGAAGGATGAAAGCAACAAGTAGAATAAATAAAATGAAACGAGGAAGGGTGGAGAAGGAGAACCAAGATGGAGAAAACATTTAACAAGAAAAGGAGTGCTAACTATAGTTTTTCGGAAGAAATTTAAATAGAAAAAAAAAAAATAAATAAAGCGAATAAAATTAATGAAAGACAAAGAAGCGCCTGCTTATAAGAGATAAATTGATGAAATGAACATTTTAGTGATTTTTTTTGATCCATGTAATTAAAAAAAAAAGGAAAAATCCTTTTAAAAACCACGTGATTAAAAGAAGAGATCGGTGTGATTAGCGTGCCTTGTCACGTTGAAAGTAGGTACCCTAGTGAAGCTAGCACCATTTCTTCGTTTCATTTATTTTACTTAAGAAGTAATGAAAAAGAATACAAGTCACCAGTTCGGTTCCTTTCTCAATCTCACTTCGTAAAGATAATGAATAAATAAAAAGGAAAAAAAAAGGAAAAAAAATATTGATAAAAGGAAAAAAATGAAATTCTATTGCTTCCTTTCTTTTTCTTTTTTTTTTCTTTGAGGGGTGAGAGGAATTGAATTCGCTAATATATAAATGGATATGGAATTCGTTATGAGAAAAAATTAAAAAAAAAAAAAAAAAAAAAAAACGAATTTAAAGTAATGGAGAAATGATGACGAACTCAACTAAATCTCATAATAAGATAAAGGCATGGGATTCATTGATTTAAAATAAAATAATGAAGCAAAAGAAAAAGAAGGTAAGAAGGAGAAAAAGAATAGAAGAAATTGAGTTAATGAAATTCATATTACAAACACACAAATTAAGTAATTAATTCAGAATAGGGAAGGAAAGAGAAAAGGAAAAAAAAAAAAAAAAAAAAAAAACAATCGCATTACTTTTATTTTTCTTTTTGGCACTATTCTCCCCAAAGACAAACAGATGAAAAAAAAGTTGGAGTGAAAGAAAAAAGCTCGTTATTTTAATAATACATGATTTCCATCTTTATTTCCATTCAGTATTTCTGTTGTTAAATGACCTTTACTATTCAATTCTGACAACCATAATGCTACAGAGTATTCCAAATCCATGGGAGCAGATGATTCAGGTTGCAAAGTAGAAGTCGTGGAATTGGGAGTGGAAGTAGAAGTAGGAGAAGTAGTAGTATTATCATTATTAGTAGTAGTAGTAGTAGTATCAACAGGGTTTAAAGAGATTTGGTTGGATATTGTAGTAGGTATAGGAGGAGGTGGACGAGAAGTAGTAGAAGAAGTAGAGATAGGATCAGATAATAAGAATTTTAGTGTCATTTTGGAAGGCGGTGGGAGCGATTTTTTCTTTGCCGGAAGCATTGTCAATGAAGAGCTAGATAATGAAAGCATAGAAGTTGGAGAAATGGTTGCATTAGTAGTAGAAATAGATTCGGATGAAGAATTGGAGTCGAGGATGGGCTCATTTGTTAGAACCGAGGTAGAGTTCGATAACGATGATTTCGAAGATGTATAAACAAGTTTGATTTTTTTAGACGCAGGACTTGTGTGTGGAAACAATGAAGAGGTGGAGGAAGAAGAAGTAGAAGGCGGTTGATTCAATGGTATGGGGGAAGACGTTGGAACAGGATGCGATGGTGACAATGATGGCGTTTCGGGACAAACGACCGTCTCTGATTGTAACTGAGGCTGTATCTCTGACGTTGTCAAAGAGGAAGAAAATAAATTTGTTGGCGCAGTCGCTGAATTGGTGATATCCATTTCAGCATTCATAGTTGACGATGGAGTAGAAGTAAGTAGAGGAGATTGTTTTGATCGAAATAATGGATTGGGAAAGATTAAAGGAGAAGGAAGTAGTTCATCAAAATTTGTGGTGGGAAGTAGGGCAGGGGTCGATGTATAAGCAGGAGAACCTATTTCTGAAATTGAAGATAAAGAAAAAGTTTTTTGAAGTGGGGAGTTTATGGTGGCCAGTGTTGTAAATAACCCTAAAGACGATGCTTCCTTCGGTGATGAAAATTGTGGAGGCGAACAGGATAGAGTAAAAGAACTCGCCGTACGCAAAGACGCTTCGCTAAAAGGTGATAGAAAAGAAGGGACAGTAGAACAAGTAGGAGGAGTGACGGTGAGTGGTCCTTTCTCTTTACTTGAAGAATTAGGAGACGAAAGGATATTTGACTTTAAATTAGGCATACGATTAGTCCATGAAGGAGATAAAAGTGAGTTGTCAATTGTATTAGGTGAGGGGAAATTGGGAGAGTCAGGGGTATTTGAGAGAGTCCATGAACTGTTGGTTGAAGGAGAGTCTGTTTGTGAATTTGAAGGTTTAGGAGAAGAAACAGTAGTCGAGGGCAGAGAAGAAGAAGGAGGAACAGTAACAGCAAACGAGGATCCATTTTGTTGATCATTTGCAGTGGAGCTACTTTCGAAGTTGTCGGTGTTTTGGCTTTTTGTGTTAGAAAGAGAAAGAGGATTGGAAACAGGAGAAGTTCGCAATGGCTCGTTGGATTTAGAAGAAGTAGAAGAATCTGCACGAACTAACTTTATTTTTAACTTTTCTCTATTTTCTCTTTTCTCCACAATTAATGTCGAAGGCTTAGGTAAATTTTCGATGGAGGCTAAAGTTGGAATTTCAGATTGCACAGGACTTAATGCAGCAACTTGACTAGATAAAGAATTGGGGGTCATAACATTAGATGGAGGGGTATTTTTTACGGCTTGGGGAGTGGAAAATGGAATAGAAGTTGAGGTTGAAGTAGGTGGTGGAATGATTCCTGACTTTGTTCGTAATTTCCAATGATGTCGAATGGAAGGTATAGCATCAAATATCATTTGTAACGTGACCACAGACTCGATGGCTTTACGAACTTGTAAGGCATAATCCATAGAATCGGGGATACGACGATGATGCTTTAAGCTGAAAAATCTCCATCCCCCCATTCTTTCTTTAGGAGCATATCCCTCGTCTCGGATGTATGTTTTCCATGTAGGGTCCCAATGGAATTGAGCGATAAGTCCTGCTGGAGATGCTTTTCTCCATTGTAGGGCAATGTCAGGCTCCAAAGTAATAAAATCATGAAATTGAGAAATGCCATTTTTAGAAGCATACACAGCGTAGTGAGGTTTGCGGTCAGCAGTGTATGAAACCTGGATTAAAAAGTGGACTTTTGTGTTTAAGTGATTACACCAATGTAATCTTAAAGAAAAAAAAGCTAAAAGAGGAAATGTACCAAATATGCAGAAG
>JADGJU010000215.1:0-13460 GCA_026937265.1 Coelomomyces lativittatus
CCACAATTGCTCAATTAACCATAAAAAAAAAAAAAAAAAAAAAAAACTTAAAATCTGATTAGAAAAAATCTTAAATATTGTTGTAGAAAAAAAGGCATATACAAACACCAAAGTCGCAAGTTTTTTAAAATATCCATTTGAATTTAGTGCTTTTATGATTATTATTTTCATTATGGTTTCGTGAAGCAAAGAAAGAATCCTTTTCTGAATAAATGTGTGGATGGTTTCGAAGTGGATGATGAATTATATAACTTTAAAAAAAAAAAAAAAACATTTAAAAACTATTTTTAATAATTTTTACGATGAATCATGATTTTTTGCCTCAGGATTTCTAAGATTGTGGTCAATTTTCAAATGCTAACTTACAAAGTTTTTGGAGTTAAATTGAGGACAGTTTTTAATCCTTGAAAAATGGCTAACTTTTTTTTTGATTGACTTTTTTCAGTTTCGAATGCTCGTGAAGTTACTGCGTTGTAAAGAAAAAAAGACATAAAGCAAGAAAGTAGGGAAAAAAAAAAACAGTTTGGATGGCTGAATGAAGTATTCGGAAAAAAAGGAACCCAAGTTATAAATAAAAATTCAGTTTTTTCCTAAGTAAGAAAAAAAACTATTATTTAGAAACGCTTTACCTAAGAATGGGTAATATGGTGCAACCATTATTACCTGGGAATATACAAGTTCCACCAAAAATTCAAGTTTTTATATTAAAAAAAGAAATATAATATATAAAATATAAAGAAAAGAATTTGAATTTTACGTTTCTGCAGACAGTTGGATTATAATAAAAAGTAGGAAAAAAAAAAAAAAAACTAAAATATAATTGGTTCAAACGGAAGTAACCAATGAAATGATATTTGATTATTCCCTTCAATATATTCTTTATCTTTTTCTTGCACGATTTTGAAAAAAGTAAAACAGAAAAACTTCAAATGAGAGTATTTCGAACATCTTCTCTTCGGCATATAATCTTCTAATCTTCTCCTCTCTTCTTTTTCCGGTATTATCATTAGATTACTCAACTTTTTTTTTTTTTTTACCTGTAAAGTAAACTCCTCATCTAAATAAACTAGGCGAAAAGAATTTTTGATTTTTTAATAAATTAAATATAGACGAAAAATTACGATTCTTTACTCGCGGTGATTTATAATAAAATATTTGTATGTTATCTTTTATTTCTTTTTCTTTTTTTTAATTTCCATTCTCATTTTGAGTTTGTTCGGTGGTGTTAGGAGTTTTTTGGTAATTTTAAAAATTTATTTTTAAAAAATATATAAAAAGAGCGACGAATAGAGGCTTTATTCCAAAATTATTAACATTTGCATCTTATGTCTTTGATTTTTTTCAGGCAAAATAATCATTTACTTTAATGTTTAATTTCTTCAAATTTAGTTCAACATCGCGCATGTCCAATGAAAAAGATACAAGCCTTTTGGAGGACAAAAAAAAGATAGTAGAAGTGCTTAATGGAGAAGATACAAAGATGCAAATAAAAGATAATGGTAAATAGTGCTCATAATTTCTCTTCCATCTAATGTACAAAATCATATAAAATGCATTCATTTAAGTAGACCGCCTTAACTTTTTTTTTTCAGTCTTATAGCAATTCATTTTATTTTTACATTCTCTTCTTTATTTTTTTAATCACGTATTGTATATAATCCTAATGCATATTTTCATTTTTATATTTGATGGCGGTTTTACATTTTAGCCACACTGGAAGTTCCAGAAAAGTTAAGTGCAGCACGCAATGAGAACTTAAAAAGTGTAGACGAAGTTGTAACCGAAGAAATATTAAATGCTGTGCCAAGTAGTGAGGAACAAAGGGAATATGTCGAAGGAAATTCAGCAGAAACGGTTAAAAGTCAAATAGAAAACTCTTTAATCACTGGAGCAATCGATGAAGTCGAGAAATATCTTGAGACTTCAGAAATGGAATCAAAACTTGAAGTCGCAGACACTGGTCATGTCCTTTCTACAGAATCAATGACAAAGATCAATGCTTCCGAAATTCAAAGTCAGTGCAATACAGTTAAAAATGACGAAATAAAAGATGCAATCCCAGTCACTTTATTAAATGCAGTAATTAAAATGGAAAATCACGAAGACGACAATGTTCCACATGAAGCTAAAAGTGATGATGAATTAATGAAACTCGAAGGTTTAAGTCCTAACCATGAAGAGATTATTTCTGATATTTCAACGAATAAGATAATCCCCAATGAACACGCTATACTTCAAATCAGGGATAGGCGACTATCTTCAGAAACTGAGAATAAATCAACCTCCGACGAACTCGCAGAAAAGGGAAGTAAAGAAGTACCAATATCAGAAATAGGGGAACTAAAACTTAAGGAATCTGATATTATTGAAGAGAAAAGAAACGTAGAAGTAGAAGAGGAAAATGGATTCTCATCTACTAATTCAAGTGTTTATGATAACATCAGTAAAGAAGATAATTTTGAAACAACGACAGAAAGTAGTGAGAGAAAAGAAAGTGAAGCTGAAGATGAAGCAAACGGTAAATTTCCTACTGATACGATAAGTTCTGAAGAAGAAAATGGAGGAGACCTAACTTTCGAAACGAAATCAAGCGTCGATGTACCAATCAAAGAAAATTGTCAAAAAAACATTGACAGTGAACACTCCGAAATAATAGAAACCTCCTCACGAGATCTAACCACTCAAGCTACTGCCGAAGCCTCTACTTCAGAAGAGATATCCGAAGATGTTGCACTAGAAAGAAATAATGTTGATGAGGATAATTCAACTAAAAAGCCAGAAATCGAAGAAAAAATTGAAGAGACGTCTGAAAATATAGCTTTACAGAAAGAGGAGAATGAAGAATCTACATCAGAAGACAAGGAAGAAGATAAACAAGTAACAGGTGAAATGCTGGAAAATAATAAAACTCTGTATGATGAAATTGATCAAAAGCCTGCCTCTGAAATAGAATTGAATAAAGTGGGGATTGAAAGTAATAAAGTTAACATGGAAGAAAAATTTGAAACACTACCTATTCAGGAAACTTCTAATGATGCAACTGTTCAAGAAAGTACCTCGGATGCAGAGTCTGAAAAGGATATTGCTTCAGAAAGAATTGAAGTCAACACTCTAGAAACGAAATGCTCAATTGATAATAAGACGATACATGAAGAGAGTAGAAATAATGTGACTTCAGAAATAATTTCAGAAGAAAATACCTTAGAGAACGAAGAAGGTATTAAAGAAGAAACTGTTGATGGCTTATCAAAGGAAAATAATGATGAATTACTCGCTCAAAATCCAAATAACTCTGAGGACATTGATGCAGTTCCTGCTTTAAAAGAAGTACTCGAAGTCGATGCTATTGAAAATAGCAAGGATTACAGTGAAAGGGAAACGGTGAAAAATTCACAAACAGAGGAAATAGAGGAAACGTCAACTTTTAATTCTTTTAATAAAGAGACAGTTCAAGAAACCTGTTCAGACACATTAACAAGTGAATCTATTCACGAAACCGAAAATAATAATGAAAGCAATACTATCCGAATCAATGAAATAGAAGAAACAAGTGAAAAAACATTAGAAGCCCCTATTTCCATTAATGAAACACAGGAAGATTCAAAATCAATAGTGATTGCAGACGCAGAAGAGTCTAAAACCTTTGAAGATGATAAAAAGATAGTTGAAGAAGTCGAAGAGAAAAACGAAACAAATGAAACTACTGGAATACAGGTGACTAGCCAGGAGGAAAATCAGGAAACCGATTTAGAATCAATCATAAACGAAAATGCATCAAAAACCTGCGAAAACTTTAATGAATCCTCAAATGAATTAAATTTTGAATCTACAAGTGAATCTACAGGAGCATTGTCAATTGAAAGAAAAAAATCTTCAGTGGATATTACGGAAGACGCTTCGTCAGAAAAGGTATTAATAGTGGAAACAACTACAGACAATGACGTCATGGAAGAAAAAATAAGTGAAAGTACAACGAATAACATTTTTTCTCATGAGGAAGAAGGTGAAGAAAAACTTCTAGAAAATATCTCTAAAAGAGACGTTTCAATGAAGAATAATGACGACGAAAATGAAACCATTGAAAACGTACAGACTACTGAAACAATCGCGAAAACGTTTGAGGATACACCTACTCATGAGAATTCTTTCGAAGAACCTAATTCAGAAATTTTAGAACGGAGTGAAGCTAACGATGAGGAAAAAAGTGAAATGACTGCTGATTTTACAAATTCTTGCGATAAAGATACAATAGACAATAATTTAGTGATAACATCAAAAGAAATGATTTCTGAGCTTATAGAAGAATCAAGTGAGTTACCGTCTATGGCAAATACCAGCTTTGATGATAATGGCGAAGAGGTTATTTCAAAATCAACATCAGAAATAAATCAAGAAGAAAGAAATGAAGACGACAAAGTGGATATCGGAGAAATATCCTCTTTGCTCCAAACAGAATGTTTTGAGGTTCAAACGACCAGTAAGCTGCCTGATGAAATCAAAAATGACTCAGGAGTAAAAGAGTTGGCCTCACTTGATGAGACTGATGTCGCGACGGATACTTTGAATATAAACTTAAGCGATGAACCAATGAAAGACGAGAGTTCAGATTTAAAGAGTACTTGTCGGGTAGTCATAACGGAAACGAAAACATCACCATTAGAGCAAAATCCAAAAGTTATGCAAAAAAGATATTCTGAGACAATAGTCAGAATCAAACCTATATCGCCCCAGTCTACGTTAAACAAGGAAATTCTTGTAGATTTACTTTCGAAGGAATTAAAACTTACACAAAACCTTCAACTTGAAAATGTAAGACGTGGTATGGAACAAACCTTAAACAATTCTGCTATCACTAATGTGACTGTACCATTAGATTCAAAAGACTCAATTAACTCGATTTCCGATTCGGTTGATTTTAGTTCTGCTCTAAAAATGGATGATGCAGTTGAAAACAATTTTCAGTATTCTTTAAATAATGTTCTGAGTGACATGGATTTAGATGAAGCTTTAAAGACGAGGACTGAGGAGGATAATAATCACGACCCTTCCAGCTTGCAGCTTACAACAGTGCCCCTATCTGAAGAAAGCGTAGGAGAGCACAATTCAATTTACTTTTCGAAGCCTCAACTTTCATTCAGTAATTTAATTCGTTGTATTGTCAGGCATTCAATTTACCATATGTCCTTAAATCAATATCTTAAAAAAAAAAATATCATTGCCTCAACTTTTATAATTGCGCTTTTGATTCTTCTTACTCCTTTTCTGCTTATTGCAAAACTCTGCTTCAGGATCCCAGCAAAAAACATTCAAAGGTACTGCGCGTATTTTTTTAATTTTTTTTTAGATTAATTTTAATGAGTATTTCCAGTGTTTTTCTAAGTTTCTTGTTAGAGTTCGTTAGCTTTGAAACATTTAAAAAATAAAAATTCTGATTTTTTTTTCCCTATTCAATTATTTTTTTATGTAGTTGTTCTTCCTGCGGCTGGACGTCAAATAAACTCCATTCAGACAAGACACTTTCTAAAGAACGAGAAGAAGAAACCAACACAGATTTTCAAAAAGCTTAAATTCCCAACGGATAATTCCTATTAAGTGAAATTTATGGCTTGTCGGATGAACTTTTTTTTCATTTCAAAGGACAATTTTCAAATTTTTGTTTTATATTAGTAAATTTTATTAAATCCTTTGTCTTTTGAACTTATAACTAACTCTTCAAGTGTTTTTCCGAATAGTTTCATTTATTGATGGATCTTTAAGAGTCTTGTTTTTAATTTTTAATTTTTAATTTTAAATTTATTTTTTTAATGTGTGTATATGTTTGGAGTTTCTCGGCTCTGTTTGTTTCATTGTTAAAAATCATCCGTTATATTTTTACTTCAATTTAACACTTGTAATTCATTTTAAATATGCGCAGCACACCCACATTCACAATATGCACACATTTAAGGGGTCCTTCTAATTTTTTTCCCCTTTTGTATTGCTAGATAAATATTAAATAAAAATATTTTTTCATTATTTACAACGATTAAATTTTGAGATTTAAAAAAATGAAAAAATTTAGAAAAATTAATAATGAATTCACTTTCACTTCATATACTAAACATGAAATAAAATGAATAAATTCTAAAAATGCTGGGTTTTGTGATTTAATGAAATTAACAACTTGTTCAGAAAAGGAATTGCTTATATTTTTAGTTAAAAAAGAGTGTACTCAAAATGAGAATTGGATGAGTAGAACCAATTTAAAAAAAAAAAAAAAAAAAAAAAGGTAGGTTTAGTTTATATTCATTATAAAAATCATAAAAATCACGTTATGTATGAAAGTTAGAAAGCTTATAAAAGTAGAAGTGAGTTTCTCTGTAAAGTTTGGATTTATTTTATTATTATTATTATTCTTTAAATCTTTAAAAAACTTAATAATCCATGTAGAAGTGACACTAAAATCCATCAGTTCTTCGTTTATTTATTTTCTTTGGAGTTAAATTATTTAAAATTTAATTCCCTCGTTTTTTTTATTTCTCTTCAACACATACACATACTCACACACATATATACCCAACGCATTATACAAAATAAGAAGACGAAGCAAGTACGTCTGACATCAATGCTACTTGTTCGCCAGTCATGGAAAGTAAATCTAAATGCCATGTATCCATGTGTGTACGCTTAAATTCCGAAAATGATTTTCGAACAGCAGTTTGAATGTATAAATATTGATCTTCAATGTAACCAGCCAATTGTTCTAACAGCTTAGGTACATGGGGAGGCATGGAATAAGGATGCATTGAAATACGGGAAATTAATATCAACACCCCTGCATGTCGTAGTGTAGGGTCTTTTGACTTGAGCCACGTGTTTACATGGGATTCCACTTGAACTTGAGTGTCAGGAAAGCATTGGAAAAAACCTGTCAGTGTAATTCCAGCAAGGTTTCTTACTTCTAAAGAAGGATCAGTTAATAAAGAGATCACTCGGTCTATTGGAGGTTGATGAAACACGTAAAACAAATGATGAAAGATATAAATTTGTAAAAACTGTAAGCGTTTCAATTTCACCGTGACAAAATCAGTGGAAGGTAAAGATAAAGGAAATTGAATATTTGCTTGAGCTACTACAAGGCAACAAATGACAGCTAGTTCAGAAGTATCTGGATCCACATCTAATAAAAGTGCCTCAGCCAAAGGATACCAAGGAGAAGCCATGGATTGAAATATATTCTTTTTAAAATGTCGTCCAGCCAAATAAAAAAGAAACACCAAAGTTTTGCGGCTGGAGAGGGTGTTTATATCTTTCCATTTATTTACATACTGTTCCACAATAAGGTTCCCCGAAGGAACACTAGAAAGCACACTAAAAATTTCAAAAATAAGTTGCGCCAATGCTGTACGAACCAGTTTCAATGGAGACGGTAGTAAGCGTTCTAATTTATTTAATATGTCCGTGAGAAAAGAAATCGAAATGCGAGTACCGAAGGCATGGACCAACACTTTAAGATACACCAGGCCTCTAGATTCACTAAAAACATGACTAGAAAATTCGGGTACTTCCCAAAGTGTTTGAATGAACTTTGTGTACCGACGAGGATCACGCCGGTGTATTAAAAAGCGAAATCCACTTTCCCAAATGGAAAGCAGTTCCGGCCCAGCCTTTTGCATGTTGCCCAATAAAGTAGCACCTATACCATCCCAGGCTATAGCAGGGTTCAACCAATGTTTTGTACCACGAAGTAGACCCATGGTCCATTCTACACCACAGCGCACTTTCGAAGGCTCATCTGAAGTTAAAAATGGAAGGATTAATGGAAGTATTAAAGGTATGATAGGGTAACCTATTAAGTCTGCCAACTGTTTCGCCGTTAATGCTGTAGGCACATAAAAAACTTCTTTATGTGATTGAGAATTGATAGTTTCTAAAGAATGATAATGAAAAACACGTTCTAAAAATTTAGGATCTAAAAAGAATTGAAAAATAGGTTGCATCAAAATTTTTTGCTTTTCAAGTTTATCGGACAGAGTATGGATGACTGGCACTGAGCCTGGACGAGATTCCATGTCGTCAGTGACCTTGACAGAGGAACCCAGTGAAGATATTTGAAACGGATACCCATAGTCTTGAGAAATGGTTTGGAAACCATCGTTGTGAAACGCATCCATGTAACCTTCACTTTCATTCGAAAGAAGGATTTTATTTGATGGACTTAACTTTTCTTTCACCACTGCCAACCATTCTCGAGTACAAGATTCAGAAATTTTACGAACGGTAGGATGCGCATCAATACAGTATGGAATCACTGCGAGAGCCAAAGGCACATGAAGAGACCGCATAAAAATATGTGAAAAAGTCAAGCCTAAAGTAGTGGTCCGCCAGTGTAAGGTAGCTGGATGCGATAATAATTCGGTGAGGTAGGCGATAGATTGTTGAAGATGGATTTGATTCTGATGATAGGTTGAGCGCGCAGCCTGAACCCAATTTTCTGGAGATTGCTGAATCAACGACGATTTGTCTAAATAACGCTTTAATAGCACTTGTAAAGTAACAGTGGGTGACATAGGTTCATTAGGAACAGGGTACATCATCATGAATTTCATAATGATCCGTTGTAATAGTGGTTGAATACTTTTTGCTTTCCAATCGGTTTGCATTTTAGTCAATTGTACTAAGCCCTGAATAAATGGGCTTAAAAAAGTAGGGTTCCGAGCACACGCTAACATGAATGGTTTACTTAAAAGAGTATGTAAAATACCCTTCATTTGAGCGGAAGTTACCATTGGTTTACCATCAGGTCCGGTCTCTTTCGTTTTCTTAGTTGGTAATACTTCAGTAGTTCCATTCCCTTGAAGGTTAGGAATAACCGATATAGATTGCGAAGATAGGGAAGACGAAGTAAAAGTAACAAAGTTTTCTAACAATTTACCCAGAAAAGTGAATTTTTGAGAAGGAAAGGCTTGTAAGCATAGATTCAAAGCATGTTGACTAACTTTTCGAAGAGTGGTATACTCACTTTGACAAGAAGAAAGTAGCAGCTCCATAAGTTTTGGAATGTAGATGGAATTATCATGTAATACTCGACGAAGTGCATTGGTTTGAAATCTTTGCAAATGGCAAAGCCCAATTCTAGAATAATGGACAGATAAAGGTAATTTTTTGGAATGAACAGAGGAACGCAAGGTATCTTTCATATAATGATGGCCATTAAGTCGACCGCGTACTTTTTCTGCATCCACACCATACTGGTATACTAAATTTTCAATGGTTTCTACCAAGAGTTCCAATATATCCACAGGCGTTTCTGAACAAGGCATCAATGTCGAACATACTTTAAAGAGAAGTCCACTTAATTGTTCATATTCTTTATCACCTTGAACACATCGATCAACATATACCGTTTCTGGTCCTGGATGACGGCGCCAATAGGAGGTCGCTTTGATGAGTTGATTAAGTATGGAAATTTCAGAAAGAAAAGCATGCTGTATATGAAATTCAGCTATTTCACCTATATGGTGATCACATAAGTTCGTCAATGCCACCATGACATTTTGTAAATGTGTGTGAACCAATTCGGTGGCCCAACGGATGGATTCTGTGGAAGGAGTAAGAAACAGATTTTGAAAAGGAAAATCATGCTCTACTAACATGGCGACGGAAGGTGCTTGGTATTGATATGTGGTCAATGCTTGAATTAATTTTGAAAGAATAAGATGAGATAAATGCATGGCAAGCCGATCTTTGAACTGAAACACAATTTTTAAAATATGTTCCCATTTCGACCTTGTAAGAAGCAAAGCGGACACTTCACATTCCGTCACCGCCATTGTGATACGAAGGTACCATAACAATGAGTTTAATGAAGGTTGTTTGGTGGCTCTCAACGTGGCGACGGTCCCTGCTTCATGATCGAGTTCCAATTGAAGTTTTGGAATTAACCAATCCAAAAATTTCGGCAAAGCCAAATGAGGTTGGTATTTTACCAACGTATGAACCAAGCGTGAAATAGGCATGACCGACATAGGTAAAAAATGAGTTCGACACCAGTCCAAGGTCTTGGATAAAGCTACTGGGTACATGGTATCCAAAGGTAATTGAGCAAATAAATTATTCAACACCGTGTAAAACAATGGATCTAAGTCATCTCTTGGCATGTTAGATGCTTGATGATGATCTGTGGATTCATCAAATTGTTCAAGAAAATAAAAAACTTGTTTCAGAAATTGAACAATCCAATCCATTGCATCTGGAACTTGTAAAAATGAATGTGAGACTATAACTGCATGTATAAATTGTAATGTGGAATGTGTTTTCTTGGCATCATTGACATCCAAACCTGGTAAGACTAAAAACATCAGGGCGTTGAGATGAGGTAGATCTGTTTCAGGATTAAGAGCCACTTCAGGTTCGTGAAAAGAAAAAACGAGAGGACCTAAAGCAGAAATACAAGCCAAAGTACGATGGGATTCCGTATCCGTGGCTAAAGCGGGATATACAAGTTCCAATAACGAAGGCATGATGGTAGCAGGATTTAACAATACTAATTTCTTCAATGCAACCACGGCCGATTGGAGTGAATATTTATTTTTGGAAAAAAGACATAAAGAAACTAAAGGATAGAGCAAGTCTATGAATTCAGGTTGTAATTGTGTTATATTATTCAACAACGCCTGCTGATCAAATGAAACGGTGAAGTCATTTTCACTGAGTTCATGTTTTAATCTTACAAATGCACAGGCTAAGTAGCTCAAAAAGGAAGTTAATCCAGATGTCCATTTACCAGAGTTACTGGGATGAAAAAAATTATGCATGGAACGGAGTGCAGTTTTCAAAAATTGAAAAGATTGAAGCGAGTGAATGGTATAGATAGCGATTCTAGCAAAAGCACGGAGTGGATCAAACATTTTTTTTTTAGAAATAAAAGAATTTATCATTGAAATCAGCTCCATTCGTGAACTTTCCACGTGTAAGAAGGTGGTGATGGAGATAGGTGAGGTCGAGTAACTAGGCACGTTGGAAGAGGAAGAGGAATTGGAAGAAGAAATGGTGGTGGTGACCGCGGATGAACCTACAGGCAAATCTAAAATTTGAAGTCCAACGGTAAAAAGATGTTGAAGTTCCTGAGGTTGCCAAGGAAATTCCGGTTGTTCCAATGCCACTCTAGAAACCCAATCTAACAATAATGCATCTAAGGTATTGATGTTCATGAATTGAGACCAAAGTTCAAATATTAAGGTAATATGTTTTCTTGTGGTATGACGTGGTGGCATGAACAGGTTCCATAAACAGGCAGTGAGTAAAGTAGGTTCTAATCGATGCAATGAAAATTTTTTTGACAAAATTTCCATGATTTCATCCGCACTTTCAATTGAAAAATAAAAAGTTAAATGATCCAAAGCTTTGGCAAGGGAAAATGTTGATTTGTTATGGCTATAAGGAATTTGAGAAGCCGTTTGTTTTCGATAGATTGTTCGATGTACAAGGTTGTAAATAGGACGCCAATCAAAGACTAAGCTCTGCTCTACGGGTTGTAGCAATTTTTTTTTTCTAAAAAAAGTTTTAAAAAATAACGCCCGAATATGTATACGTAGTTGTTACTTTTTTTATTTTATAATTTAGGCTTAAATAAGACGAAAATCTCTTCCAGTTTCAAAATTCAATTTTTTTTTTTTTCTCTCCAATTTCTTGTATTCCTTATTTTTATTTATCTTTTTTTTTCAAATGTACATTTTGGATATACTGTTGACCTTAATCCAGAAAGTAAAGAATAAAGAAAGTGAAAGAATAGAAAAGAGTACTTCAATAAACGAGAAAGGATGTTTACCCAAACATCTAACAATATCGGCGGCATGGATGGTAGAATGATGAGTTCATAATACAAGCGGATAAAATAAACTCGATCATCAAGGTTCAAAGGGTATTTCATGTCCAGATACCTTCATGATGACGAAATGAGTAAATCCCAAAAAGTGAAAAAGAAAAAGTAAGGAAAAAGAAAGGGAAATTCCGTAAAGAATGAATGTATAAGAGAAACGAGACAAAATCAAGAATGCGGAAGGTTAGTAAAACAATTTAGAGTATCATTATAAAATTAATGACTGAAGAAAGGAATAAAAAAGCAAAGTTTCTGATTAAGGTTTCCTTTAAACAACTTCAGATCAGTGTCTTAACTTTTTTTTTTTTTTTTTTGATAAAGCGAAGAAATGTATCTATTTCTAGCCATCCATTTTTCTCTGACAATTTAAGAAAGAATCAAAGAAGTGTAGAAACCCCCTTTCGTACGTGTTTAATTTTTTAGTCCATTTCACTGCCGATGGAGCAAATTCCGCATGAGCAATCGCAATCACTAAATTTTCACGAATACTTTTTAACCATACTTCTGGTTCATGTTGAATTTTAATAGTATTGATGTAAGGCAAAGCTTCCAAATATGGATGAAGCTTCGAGTAGTAGTCCGTTTGCATTTGATTCTCAGTTGTATGTTTAATTTTAGATAATAAAGTATTCGAATACGAATAAAATTAAGAACAAAGTGGATTTACACTTTAGAAGTCTGTTTTTAGAAAATCAGATTTCCCTTAGTAAAAATTCAAAAACTATTATTATTATTATAGTATTACAGTCACGAAGGAAATGACCTTTTCTAATTATAATTAATTTGTCAACACTTTTTATATGTATCTCCTCCTACTTTTGCTTTTCTTTTTTTTTTTTTTTTAATTCCAATGTGTAGAATTTCAAGCTGGAGGAGAATTGACCTAAAGAAGACCAAAAAAAAAAAAAAAAAGTTCTAAGACAGGAGAAAAAGGCTTTTCATTATGAGTTAAAATATAAAAGGGGAATTTTCCAAAATACCCCAAAATTTGAAAATATTTTCCAAAATACCTAATTAAAAATTTAAAAATTTTAAATTTTAAAATTCTTTTTTTTTCCCTTGTTTCTTCTTAATTTTCTTTTTTTCTCTTCCACTTTTCATTTCTTTGTAGTCTCCTTCTTCAATTTGTTTCTTTTAATCTAAATGATCATCCATACAAAGTGAATAACTCATATGTCATCATCCCTTTCACAATGAATTTTTCATTACAAGCGCTATTTTTTTGACTACTATTTAGAGACATATATATATTCATTCTCTCTACAATTAAATTGTTTGATACAATGACATCTTCTCTTACCCTCTTTATTTTATCATTGATTTTAATGTAAGTTTTTTTTTCTCACTTTTATGTTTGTATCCTTCAATTAAATATGCATTTCATTTATTTAAAGAGAATAGACAAACCATTTATGATTATTTTTTTTAATAATGACTTTTTAATTACATCAGTTCACTGTACAAAGAAAAATAGAAAAAATAAGAAAAGGAATGAACAGCTTTCAAAATACTATGAAGAGATAGAAATAGGCGGCAGGCACTTTACTATTTTCTTTACCAACTTGTAGTATTTCTTAAAAAAAAAAAAAAAAAAAAAAAA
>JADGJU010000216.1:0-13432 GCA_026937265.1 Coelomomyces lativittatus
TGACTCACAGAGATACATACTCTAGTGACAGGGAGTTTAAACAAGTCTACAATAGTAGATGGCACAGGAAAAGTTTCTATGATCCAGCCACTCTTGAAACTCAGAGAGTAATACTCTTAAGCTAAGGATTCAAAATAAGTTTTACAGTACAATACTTAAAAATACACTTAAAAAAAGATTCCAGATCTTAAATATATACTCATGTCAGTATTAAGTGTGTCAAAAATGAAATTGTAAATTAATCAAAAAAAAATTGGCTTTAAAAAAAAAGCTTCTGCTTTTTTTTCAAAGGAATTTTATCTTTATTACAAATGTAGTAATTACATTAGTTTCTTCAAGTAAAAGTGAAAGTACATCCCTTTTAGTGTACTTTTAAACATTCATAAAAATACATGAACATAGAGGTACATAGTACAAGACTTATGTAAATGAACAAAAAAGTAGAAACACATTCAAAAAATCCATAAAGGTACATTAAAAAATCATGTAAAGGAAAAAATCAATTGGTTAATTAATTAAAAATGCTTGATGACATTGTAAATGCCACATCATGCATAAATAGTTTTTAATTTTTATTGTTCTTTAACCAAAATAAAAATAATAATAATATATATATATATATATTCATTATATATGCTGTTGTTGTTGTTGTTGTTGTTGTTTTTTCAGATAAGATTCTTTTTTTTCTAATGCTTAGTGTTAATGATTATTTCTAGCAAAACATTGAAAATATAATTTACATGCAAAAATACCAACTTTGTGGGAAACTAATTTAAAAAAATAAAAAAAAAGTTAAAAATGTGTACTGTTTTTCCTTTTTTCTTTTTTAATTACACTTTTTTCGTTCCTTTTTCCTTTCTTTATTTCCATTGCTCTTCTTTATGGATCCCACTGTTGAAGATTCACGTTATTTGGTTCAGGCACTTCAGCGCTCTATTCCTGAAAATCAAGTTTGCATTGAGTGCGGTGCTCCTAATCCTCAAGTACAAACCATTAACTTACACATTTGGATAATTAAAAAATACATTTCTTTTTATAAAATCATTTCTGTTCATATATATTAGTTTAGAATGCATTTATGTATATATCCACTCATCATGTAAACTATTTATTCCTTGATGTTTCCTTTTCCTTCTTCACAATTCATATAGTGGGCTAGTGTTACTTATGGAATTTTTTTTTGCTTAGAATGCTCAGGTAATTTTATGTTATTTCACTTTTTTGTTTTTTATTAATCATACCTCCTGCAATTATTTACAGGAGCATTTTAAAATTATTTACATCCTTTCGTCTAAACCCCACTGCCCCACCTCTCCACCCCCTTGTTCCTCCAAAATAAATGAAAAAATAAAAAAGAATTAAGGAAAAAAATTAAAATAGGGCAAAAAAATACTTTCACTTATCACGTTGTGCTTTGAATTTATATAGGGCAGCATCGTTCATTAGGAGTTCATCTTAGGCTAGTTCTCTTTCTAATCAAGAATTTTATATTTCTTTCGCTTTACTTTTACCTTAGAACATGGAAAGTATTATCGTATCTCTCTCTTAAAATTTGCTAAATTTCTTTAAATTCTTCTATTTCCCACATATTCTATAGCTTCGTGCGCTCCATCACTATGGATAAATGGACTCCAGCACAATACCGAAAAATGGAAGTAAGTAGTTCCTTCTCTTTTAAAAAATGAAAAAAATAAATAACATGAATTTTAAAAAAAAACTCTAACTAAAATCCTAACCACATAAGTTAGGAGGTAACAAAGCTGCGATGGAATTTTTCCTCACTCAACCAGACTTTGATAAAAACTTAACGATCCGTGAAAAATATGTACGTCGCTATGCTGCATTGTATAAGTACAAATTACAATGTTTACTAGACCATGTACCATATGATCCAGATCAAGTAGACTGGCAACCCATTACTTTAACTCAACCTTTGATAACACCTCCCTCTTCAAAAATCACAAAGGAACCAGTAGATCAAGATCCTTGGCAAAAGTTGTCAACCACAGCGACTACCTGGACACATTCAGCGATGTCTCACATGCATAATGCGGTGCAGCAAAGTAAAGCTTGGGCTGAAAAACCTGAAACTAAAAGACAGTTTCATACTATGGAGTCAAAAGTAACAGGATTTTTTAGAGGTGTAGGACAATTAGCGATGAATACCTCTCAAAAAGCTTACAATTTAGTAAAAGATAGCCCTCAAAAATCTACAGCCCTCGAAGTCGACGATCCTACACCTAGTCCTGCTGCTGGTTCAACAACAGCAACACTGAATGATACGAAGACCACCCTCTGGCAAGCATCTTCAACAATGTAAAAAAAAATCATTCATTGGTTTTAAGTTAGTTTATTCTGGGGCTATGCCATGTATATAAAGTTAATAAAATAAAATAAAAAAAGAACAATACATTTATCTTTGTTTTGAGTATTGCAAAGCAAATTTGATTAACGCTTTAAATTGAAAAATTAAAAGTAGAAATAAATAGTCTGGTGAATAAAAAAGTAAAAGCGACCCGATTATAAATTGAAAATTAGAGTACTTTGAAAAAAAGAAAAAGACAAGTTTTAAAATTCTTTATTAACTTTACAAGCAAACATTATTGTATTTGTGTTTACTTCTATTTTTAAAAGCTTTTTTTTTTTTTTCGCCTTCAAATGCGTGCATATATTTCTAGAAGTCTAACAAAGTTCATTAATAAGTTAAAGTTTCATTGATTCGAACTATGCTTAAATTTTATTTGCTTTTTTTTTCTAAATAAAAAGAAAAAAAGAAAAAAAAAAGTTTGAATAAAGTTAAGGTTTTTTTAAAGAATAAAATTGAATAAATTTTAATCAGTCGATAGAGAATACAAAATGAAAAAAAAAAAGGAGAAGAGATGAGAGAAAAAAATGTATAAAGATCAGGCGTGGTTAAATTGATGCAAAAACAAACCAAACTTAAATCGCGAAGTAAAAAAATGAAAATTTTATAGTTTTTATCGATAGTAAACTTCAAAAGGAAAGCAAAAAAAAAAAAAAAAAGAGAAAATCAAGTCAAACTAGGAAGAGGGGTAATGAAAACAAAAGAAAGATGGACAGGGTCAAATGACCAAGATTAAGTTTGGGACTCTAAAACCCATTGGCTGGAAATGAGTTTAATGTGTCTCTGATGGAATTCCCCAAATCTCCAGGAGTGTTGGAGAGCTCTTTAAGGATTTGTTGAATGGCTAACAATTCTGTCTTACATTTTAGGCATTTGTCGATTCTATGAATTATCATTGACAATTTAATCATAGTATTGTTTGTTTTTATTATTTATTTTCATTTTTTTTTTTTGAAAAAAAAGAAATATAAAAAATTAGAGATTTTTAAAGAAATCGGCGAGTACCTCGCTTCACGACTGAAATCAACACCCATTGGAGGGGGGGCACCGAGAGTTGTTGTAATTAATGGAGCAAAATGTATCAATATTAATTTGATCATGGTGCAGGCCGTGATCAAATAACTGTAAAATGCATATCATTTGATTTAAAAAAAAAAAGAATGAAGGAAAGAATGAAGGAAAAGGATTAAAAAAGAATTAAAGCTCATTTTTAAGGGCACATTAATTTAATTTCCGGTAAGAGTGGAATCATAAACGAAGCTTAATTATAAAAATAAAAATAAAAATAAAAAAAACAAGGCAAACAAGGAATTTCACTTTCTCACAAACGCAGGTTTAATACACACTCTTCAAGGGGTTCAAAAAGCAATTCCGATAACCAAGGCAAAACGATCACACACACGTCCAATGTCAAGATAGTTGGTGATCTGCTTAAAACCCTTAAAATATCAATATAAATAGCATGTTGTCGAGCACCTTGGGTATACAGCAATGCATTATGAAGAGATTGACGCCAATGACTTTGAATTTGCGATAAAAATTGTAAGCGATTTGTTAAGATCGACATTACGCTATTGTGAGGAGCAGATAAAGCTTGTGGGGTACTAGTCCGCGGTAGTGTGCTCGGAGTAGGGCATCCATTCACTATGGAGTGCAAGTCTAAATATAAAGGTGCGTGGCCACTACATGAAATAAATGGTGAATCTGGTGGAGTGATGGGTGAGGTGTTTAAAACGACTGAAGATATTGTTGGTGAAATTGGGTTTGTTACAATGATTGGTGGAGTGGGTAGTGACGGAATAGAAAGTGGTTGGGTAGAAGAACTATTTTCTGCGTTTACAGCTGGAAGCACCAAAAGTCCTGGAGAAGTAGTCACACAAGGTAAATGTTGAGCAGTGGTATGTTGGACAATAGGAGGAGGAGAAGTGGGAGAAAGAAAGGCTTCTGAACTAGGGATATCTTTTATTATAGGCGATACTGAGTTATGGGATTTTAAATTCGCTTGTAAGCGCGGTGTTAAAGTAACATTCAAGCTATCCGTGGAAGATGTTTCTAAGGAAAGGTTAGATAGACGTTTGTTTAAAGTGGAAGTATAACTATGGAGGGATAACGAGGAGGAAGAGGATGAAGGAGAATCAGAATCAACTTTCGCTGTAGGGTTGGTGACCATATTAGATGTAAAAGTGGGAGATGGGGAATCGAGATCGGATAAATTCGTAGCAGTAACTGATAGTGTTGAAGAATCTAAGTTTGAAAGAATTGATGATGCAGGTAATGAAAGATTTTGTACATATGGCGTTGAGGTGGTCAAAGTGAGTTCGTCAGGTGAAGTTTTTGGAATTGAGGGTATGACATCGGTTGCTAAAATAGGGGGTCCTTCTCTTAAAGTAATTGAGAATGATGGAAGAGGTGGATGAGTGAGAGACAGAGAAGAAGAAAGAATAGCAGAGGTTTCATTTTGAGAAGCCATGCATATTTCGTTTATGAGTGCATGGTTGTCTTCATCATGCCCATATTCATTTTTTTTCACTGAAGAGGTAATAGGAGGTAATAAAGGTAGATTCGAGAGAGAGGAATAGGAGGATTGAAGGGAGGAAGGTAAAGAATGCGATTTAGAAGGAATTGAAGTTACCGGTGAAGGAATTGACGAGGGCAATGCTGATTCGGACCCCGTATAGCGCAATATGTCATTCCGAAAAGGAAGTAAGCAACCCAAATCCAACTGAAAAATAGAGACCATAACCTCAGAAAAAGAAGCTGCTATGAGCTGATTATGTTTAGTGATGGTTGCATCTTTGGTTAAAGAGGCTGCATGCCATTGAAGCTCCATGGAATCAACTGATTTCATTGATTCCCATTCATAAACACCGCATTGATCCTTAGATAGGAAGAGTGAATGTTGACCAGCAGGATGAAACACCAAGTATTTAGGCGCGTTTGAAACCATAGTGTGAGAATTGGAAATACATGTCCATGCATCCATATCCCAAAACCAAATATTTCCATCTGATAATACACATCCTAAAATCAATTCTTCTGGATGGAAAACAATTTGAACAACTGGGGAAGGATGTTCAAACGAATGAAGTAATTTACCAGTATTCAAATCCCATAACTTTGCCATATTAGTGGAAGGGGCTGCAGTCAATATCCACTTCCCATCAGGGCTAAATAGTAAAGGACAAGCTTGAGTTTCTTGAAATGAATGAATGCATCCTTTCCGTCGTATATCCCAAACCTTAACTTCTCTTTCTGAGGAAGAAGCGAAATAATCCCCTAAAGGATGATATTGAACCACATTAACACATGTGCGATGAGCTAGTAAAGTACGAACCACTTATAATTCCAAAAATAAACAAAATAGCAAAAAGAAAAAGAAAAAATGGATTTCCGAGTGAGAAAAAAAATTGACGTATATGAGCAAATCAAAAAATAAACACAACACAAATAAAGAGAGGGATCGTGCTACTTACCTTTTTGATGAACCAAATCCCATAATTTAATCGCGCCCCCGGATGAACCAGCAATCACATAGTGCTCATCATTGTCAAACCCTACACAAGTGATCGCTGATGCATGCCCTGATAGTGACTTTGAAGGTAAAGAAAAAAATCAAGAAAAAAATAAAATTAGAGAGATATATATAAATTTTAAAAAAGAATATTCGTACTATTCGGATAGCATAAAAAGAACACAGGGGAGAAAAAAGAAGAAAAAATACCAATAAAGCTGTGGGTGCATTATGACCAATACTCCATAAATTTACTTTTCGATCGTCTCCAGCAGTAACGAGTAGTTTTTCGTTTTTTCTGCCGAGTTGCAGGCACTTCGTGGCGATAGAATGAGATGGAAAATCATCTACATACGAAATTCAAAATGATGGAGAGAATAAAGGCCAAAAAGAAACAGAGCTTCGAAATGGTAAATGAACAAATAAATATGATACTAAAAATAAAACTAATGATGATGATGATGATAAATGGTGAAACTTGTTAAACATATTTTAAAAATATCAAACTCAAGGTTGCTTCCAATAAGTGATACTGTCTATGAATAAAAACTTTTGAAGAAGAAAAAAAAAAAGGGATTTTTCCACCCTTATTCATTCTTTCTCTTTTTTTTAATTTTACGCTACATTGAATGGATGAAGAAATTTGCATTGTTTATATTCGGTACATAGAAGCGAGGAGATGAATTAAAGAGAAAAGAAAAAAAAAAAAATCAAGGAAAACTAAATTAAAAAAAAAAAAAAAAAAGATTTTCGTTGAATAAATGCTGAGGATTATATGATAACACAAATAAAAGATGATTCATTTTTCCCATATTCCTTTGGCTTCGAATTTTGACACGAAAAAAAAAAAAGAAAGAAAGAAAAAAACAACTTAATTTAAAAGTAGGGACTTTTTTCCCATCATAATCATAATCATTTTTATTATATTAAAATTATAAAAAAAATAAAGCAAAATAGAGAAGCGAGAGAGAAAAGATGAGAAAGGTGAATCATGAAGTCAAATTTAAACAATTTTATTACAAAATTTAAGTACGTAGGTAAGAAATAAAAATACAGAAAAAAACAAAAGCGTGCTACTTTGACTATCATCATAATTATTACTACTAAAAGTCAATACAATGGTTATGACGAGGAAACAGACTCATTAGAGGTTCCAGAATACTGTCGACTCAAAATAAAATAATGATTCGGATGTTCAATCTGTTCATTTTTCATTGGTTGAACCGTCACTTCAAAATATTTTGAACACGCAAGTTGGTAATGCCCTTGACGAGCCAAGTCCATAATGGAAGGTATTTCTTTTTCCAGAGAAGGAGATGCATGGACATGCAGCAATTGACGTAAGCGATCATTTGAAAAATGCTTAAAGGGACAACCATGATGATCACCCGTAGAAGGAGCATTGGTAGTGATGATTTTGGTGCAATGATACGGTGCGTAATTCGAACGCTTCCCTTCCAAACCATAGTTATACCGAATGTGATAAGCATAATTTTTTTGAAACTGCTCAGGGGTAAACTTTCGAAACATACGTTGCCAAAAAGTAAGTGCTTCGTCGACAGGCAAGCCAATTCCCTAATTTAAGATTTGAAAGGAAAAAAAAGGCAAAAACGGAGAAAACGACAAAGATAAAGCTTTGTTAAAATGTTTCTTTTTCACAGTAAACTAAGGAAATAACAATTAAAAAATTCATCTCGGAATAACAAAAAAGAAAAAAAAGATAAAAAGATAAATGAAAAAATGAAAAAATGAAAAAGAAAACGACTCAGACAAGCCGGGTAAATAGAAAGTGAAGAAAAAAAATTTAAAATTAAAATGTATTAAAAAGAAGATGATGAAATTTTACCTTTAAGAATAAACCATATTGCATTCTACCACCATTTCGAAGATGTCCTTCTTTTTTTAGACTATCGTGTAGATTTCTCATACATAGTGGGAAATGTTGCGAAAGCTAGGAGAAGACAAATGAAAAAATGTCTTTTAAAAAAAGCAATGAAGAACAGGGATACCGAAAAAAAAAAAAAAAAAACATATACATATACATATATATAAACATATAAATGTGAATGCAGTAAAAGATTCTAACCATATCAATATCATCAGCTGTTAATTTTCCTGAGGAAGCATTGAACTGTGGTTTTCCTAGATATTGATTACTCATGTTGTTTAGGACTGGAAGCAAGCGCTCATCTTCATCCATCCGAGGTAAATATCTTGAGGTTAACTATAAAAGGTTGAAAGGAAGGGGGATAAAAAAAGATTAAAGGAATTTAAAACTTAAAGAATCATTTGCTTTGTTTCCTCTTTACAGTAGCCCACATGTTTTAAACAAAGTTTAAAAGGAAATTCGAAAAAAAAAAGAGAAGTAAAAAGTAAAAGAGAGAGTATAAATTAACCTCAAGCTGTTTTAAAAGATGAGCTTTAAATTCATTGACCACAAGTCCCAATGTATCTTTATTCGAGATAAAAGCGTAGCCATTTTTAACCAAACATTTACGTCGGGAAACTAAATCTAATAATCGTGTCCAATGTACTTTGTAAAAGACCTCTGCATCAATATCGCTAATACCTGTCGTTATAGAAAGTTCATTAGAATACTGATGTTTTTCGGCTGAAGAAAGCTATAGGGAATAAGAAAAATAGGAGAAACAAAATGGAAATCCCTCAAGGAGAAAAGATCAGAAATCCATGTCACTCTTTTCTGTTGCACTAATAAAAAAATAAATATAAATAAAAATATAAATAAAAAAAACTTACTATATTTACTGAAGTAGAGAAAAGGGAAAAAAAGACAGCTTGATTAGAGGGAGAATGAAAAACTTAATAAAAAAAAATGTATTGCAGATTTAAATATTTATCGAACCTCTTCCATTTTTATTTTTAAATCTCTAAGAAATTGAGATCTCTCTGAAGACACTTCGCGCTCTAAACGAAGTCTAACATAAAAAAAGTAAAACAGTTTAAAAAGGAAAAAGGAAAAAGGAAAAAGAAAAGGTCATAGAAGAGGAGTTGGAGGGAATTGTGGAAAAGATGAATTAAACGTAAAAAATGAAAAGAATACCTGAACAATAAAGTTTCGTATTTTGCAAACCAATTTCTTAAAGATTCGCTAGATGGGTAAACATTAGAAAGAAAGTAAGAAAAAAAAAAGGAAATGCAATAAAAGGAAAAAGTAAAAAAAAAATAATAATGAGTTGCGAATGGAACAATAGTGTATAGCAGATACCAACATTATGAACTACCCATAAGGAAAATGAAATAAGAAAAAAGAAGGAAAAATCTCAAGATCAAAACTGTTTACTTGATGTTACAGTAGGTATTTGCATACTTTTTAGCATAAGCCAACTTTAAAATGAAATGAGAAACATGATCTTTACTTCGTTCTTCATCCAAGCGAGCAATATCAGCATTGTTAGGATGCAATGGCATGTAAGTTGCTTCGGCTTCGGTTAAGGTAAGCTTTAGATCATCTTCTGTCTTTGATTTTAGGGATGCAGTTTCCAGAGCTTTCAGTACTAAAAATAAAATAGAGAAGAAGAAGAAGAAAAACTGTCTTATGAGCAATGATATGACATCTAAAATTTAGAATTCAGAACAGCTTGCAAGCAATCCGTCCAGTTTTAGATAAATGAAAAAGAAATGAAAAGCTGAGGTAAAAGAAATGAAAAGTTGAGGTAAAAGAAACGTAAGAGAAGAACGGAGGCTGGAGTAGGGTAAACATACACTTTAATCTAGCTAAAGCAAACGATTCGAACTCTTCAATGGATATTTCATGTTCAGGAGGTCGCACATAAAAGTTTAGTCGATGTCTAAAAATAGGTTCATGACCAGACACCGAAATGGTTTGTTGTTGAATACGAGAAAAAAAACCTTTTTTTTTATTACCGGAAAACATGCTAAGGCTTGCTGAAAGAAGGAACCTTCCAAGAAATTCAAATTGGAAATAGAAAATGATGAAGAATTTTTTTTTTTTTTTTCTTCTTCTTTAAACTTATTGAAAGAAAAGTTAAAAAAGAAAAAAACCATTGGATTTTTTACTAAAACATTCAAAATTCTCGATTACTTTAACTTAAAAAATAATAATAAAAAATTATTAAAATCGCAAAACTAAATTTTAAGCTCGCCATCAAAAAATAAAACAAAATAAAAAATGAAAAATTACAAGTGATATTCAATAGTCACCAACACTGGGACGGTTGATGATCTATGTGAAGAAGAAGGCGAAGAGTTTAGTTCACGGGTGAAGTTTGTAATTTAAATTCAAAGTCCATGACCCAACACACACCCTTCTTGATCTCCTCGAATGATAAATAAGGTAAAATTCGCTAGTTTTTTTCATTATTCTTTATTTATTAAATTTTATGTTTAAAGTGATAAAAGAATTGTTAAAAAAAAAAAATGAAAAAAGTAAAAAGTAGTAATTAAAGTTTGATTAAGATTAAATTTACAATAGAAACTGAAAGTAAAAAACAAATAGTACTCGAAATCAGTGATCAAAGTTAAACTGTCTATGAATAGAAGAATGGCATGCTAAAGGAGGAGGATTTTTTTTTCTTTTCCTTTTTTTTGGTTATACATAAAAAACCTCCATAAGTTATCAATAATATTGAGCCAAGAAAAAAAAAAAAAAAAAAAAAAATTCATTTCATTTTTTTTTTAATTTCCTTTAAAATTAAATCAACACGTCAAGTATAAATAAAGTCAACTCAGTCACAAATACGAATAGGTTCTAAGTTCTGGGTTCTCCTTTTCTTCCTTTCTAGGATTTTGCCTTCTTCGTTTCTTTGGAAGCTTATTCATGCATCTCTTTTTCTAAATTTTAAAAATTATCATGGGTTTAACGCAAAGCAAATCAAAAGAAGAGAAATCGTCTTTTCTTAAAAAATCAAAAAGTAAAGATTTAATTCAATCCACTACTCCTCACAATAATGGTACTGTCACGAATTCGATGAGTGGAGGAGGGACCAGTGGGGCAGGACCTGGAGGTCAAGGTCAAGATATATTAGGACTTTCAGAACTCATGAAAACTCATCCTGTTTATTTACAAACACCTATGCCCGTCAAAGAGGACATCGATGCTGGATTGGAAATTCTATTGGTAAATCCCTTTTTTCTTTTTTTTCTGTCATACATTTTACTTAACTTCTATTCTACAATGAAGGACGTGTCTAGTTCTGGTTCGTTTCGTTTATAGAATTATTCATTTAGTATCTTTTTTTTTTTACTTTTTTTTTTTTTTTTTTTTTTTTTTAGTAGAAAGACGAAGGGCAAGTATTCGGTTCGTAGCAGGGAAGAAAATGAGAAGATAAGAATCTAAAATCTAAGTGTATACTTTAGAGGAATGTTGGATGTGCTCCATTGTTAGAGACAATGAATCATCAAGAATACAACCCTAATCTTCTTTGGAGGCTTGGCTAGTGCTTTATTTTCTTTTCTTTGTTTTTTTTTTTTTTTTAAATTGTGAGTGCTTTAATGTGTGATGCATATCCTATGATTGATGCATGAAAATAGAGAATTTTCATATTTTACTTTATTAAATGAAATTTTATATATATATATACTTATATTCTTGTTAGTGTCTACGAAGTATCAAAGCTTTTAGTGGGAGGAGGAGGGGGGCGGTGAAAAATTTAAAAATTCAGAGGGAAAAGAAAAAAAAAAAAAAATCGACTTTAATTTTCATTGACTTGATTTGAGTAACTCTTTTTCTTTCCTTTTCTTTTCATTTCTTTTTTTTTTTTGGTTTGTTTTTTTCTTATGGTACAGAACCTGAATAAAAAATTTTAATAAATTTTTCTTTTTATCGACCTTTTAACCATATTTTGTACTTACTTCTGTAGTTACCATGATCAAGGAAAAAATCGACTTCGTGTTCAGCATAAACTTGACTCAGTTTGGAGATGATACAAAAGAAATATATCAGTTATTTGCATTCGAGTTAAGTTCGATAGCTGCTCCCTCATTTGATTTTCATTTGTATTTCTATTTGACGATTCTCATGAAAAAAAAAAAAAAAAGGAGGAGGCATTCGAATCAAAGAGAGCGTTGCTATATCATGATCATGAACCATAGACATAAAGATATGAATAAGATTCATGCTTGTTTACAAAGAGACAATTTAAAGAATCCATGACTTTCATGAAAAATATGTTGAAAGTAGGCTCTATCGAAAACCGAAAAATCAATTTAAAAAAAAAAAAAAAGAAAGAAAGAAAGAAAAAAGAGGGAAGCAAGAAGACCTTACTCGGGTAAAATAGATTTAAATCCGAAGTAGAAGTGTAAATATAAAAACTTGATAAATTTTGAGAGTTTAGAAGAATAGCAGTATATTTAACACACCCTCTACAAAATGATATTAAAGACATTATTTTAAGCTTTTTTTCAAAAAATAAAAATAAAAATCTCTTTTTAACCAACTATCTTTTGCTGAGTAGGTCGAGGATAATTTTTACTAGTTGATCAATTTGGAATAGATCGAAGTGAATTTTCAAAATCCAACTTGGTTTTGTAAAGATGGGCAAAACTAAAACTCAATGCTTTTTGTTAAAAAAATCGGGTTCCATTTGGAATTCACATGTATGATACAGTAAAGAATAATATATACACAGATCTAAAATAAAAAAATTAAATTTACCCTACTATCGATATGCACTAGATGCGCATCTATATCTATATATTTTAAATTTTTGAACTAAGTAAATTCAACTTTTTTATTTTCGTAAATGGAATAAAGTGATGCCAATGGTATCTTAAGATTTTATTTCTTTTATTTCTTTTTCTTTTTTTTTTTCCTTTGGAGTAGGGGACGTATCGTTTTAAAAATGAAAATGAGGTCCTTAATTGGATTGTCACTGGAAGTGAGTTCCTTTATTCAGAGTTCACGTCCCCTCTGTCTCCCCCCTTTTTTTTATTTTTTCACAAACTTTTCTTTCAAATGTAACTTTTTACATGGAATGCACTAAAATGGTTAAGATCCCCTTACTTTTTTTTCGTTTTTACCCTTTTTCTTTAAATCGAAATATATACCTAAATAATAATAAAAACAGTCAAAGTTTAAAACACATTTCGGTTACATTTTTGACAGTTAGAAAATAATAGTATTAGATAATTGTGAGCATCAAATAAAGGTTACTATATGTACTCAGTGAAATGGATAAAAACGAGATTTAACGAAACGTGTTAGAAGAAAAATGAAAACTTATAACTAAGACTTGAAAAATGTATTATTATTATTATTATTAATTTTTTAAAAAAAAGGAACATTAAAAGGTTAATCCATTAAAATTAATTTATAAATAAGCTTAATCCATGAAAGATGTAATATAGAACTAAAGAAATCAAGATTATGGTAAGCAAACAATGCGAAAAGACCTTAATCATCTTCCTCTTCGAAAGGTAAAAAAGGGGGATCAGGAGAGAGCGGGGGTGTAAGATATCCAAATGCACCTTCATCTAACGAGGGTAAATCTGAGGCTATAGAAGTGAGTGATAAGGTGGAAGCTGAATGTTGAAGCGTAGGAAAGCCTGAAATGATTTCTGCAGTGGTAGTGGGAAGA
>JADGJU010000217.1:2219-13428 GCA_026937265.1 Coelomomyces lativittatus
ATAGGTTCTATTTTAGTTCACTCAACCTCCCCCTCCTTTTTTTATTTTTTTTTTTTAGTTAAGAGTTCAGCTTACAAATAAAAAGAAAAATAAAAAGTTTCCCTTTTTTTCACAGGTTTTGATTTTAGTGAAATTGAAATAATGAGAAAAAGAGGGGAAAGGAAAAGTGTGTTGTATGGGTCATTCAACGAAAGAAACTCTTCAAAGGAAAAGAAAAGGAATTGTTAAGATTGAGTAATTGTTACTGAATCTTTATTTATTCATTGTTCATTGTTCATTGTAAAATTTTTTATTTTTTTTTTAATTGGGAATTTCATTCATTTCCTTTTTTTCTTTTTTCATACCACTTAAAGTGAGAGTAAAAGAGTTAAAAAAAAATCTTAAAAAAGGGATAGAATGAGAGGATTCATGTGAGGGAGGGGTTGAGTGTAGGGTGTATGGAGGGGTGGTGGGCTTGACTATTCTTCTTCTCCTTTCCACTTTTCCATCTTCATTTTTGATGGAACTTCTCCTTTGAACCTAAAGATTCGATTTATTTAACCTAAACCTTTAAAAAAAGAAAAATGAAATTCTGATGTTTTTTTTTTTTTTCTTCTTAAGCATAAAAGATTCACTAGCAACTTGATTTTCAGTCCTTGCCTTGTTTTTAATTTTTTTTTAATTTTTTAGAATATACATATATAATGACTGTCGAACACGCTTCTTCATCCTCAGCCAACGGAGAGACAGTTTTACCCATTGAAACTAAAAAACCGTGTCGGGTGTGTACTGATTTCAGAGCATGGATGCACAAAAAACCCTCGACCTCTCCTTCCTCCAACCCTTCTCTTCCAATGAATTCAGCATCCACAAAGGAGAATCCTTCTTCTCCTTGGGGATCTCAAGAACCCTTGTGTCCTTGTCCACCTGGTACACAATTTTATTTTATTTATATATATATATCTGTTGTCCACTTAAACTATTAATATTATTTTCGGGGATCCATTTTCTCTTCTATTGGTTCTTTCTACTCTCTACGACGAAGACTATGTATGCATAAATAAATAAATAAATAAATTGTTATTATTATTATTTTTAAATTTACTTAGATTCTCAAGAACTGGGTCGACATACTTGGACGTTTCTTCATACTTTAGCTGCGTATTATCCAAATCCTCCTACACTCACCCATCAACGACATGCTAAGAATTTAATTTATACCCTTTCTTCTTTATATCCATGTGAACCTTGTGCCCATCATTTAACAGACTATTTAACCTCGCATCCACCTCAAGTTCATTCCTACCTTGACTTGAATCAATGGTTATGTGATTTTCATAATGCAGTGAATCAACAGTTAGGTAAGCCTATTTTTGATTGTACTAGGGTGTTAGAAAGGTGGAAAGAAAGTAAAGATCAAGAACGGTGTGGGGATTGATCGGCCGTTTTTATTTATTTATATATTTCTTAAAACACAAATGCATTGAATACGTCATGACGAGAAGTGGAACTAAAAAAAAGAAAAAAAAGTGAATGAAATGAAAGTCAACTTTGCTGAATTAGTATTTTATGTTAACTTGAACATGGGTAGCGTTTGTCCATTGTTAAAGATACAAGGTTTTTTTTTTTTTTTGTAGAACCCTACACTCTTGTTAAATTATAGCATACAAATCCTTTTATTTTCTTTCACTGTATTGAGAAATTTGGATTTTTTTTTTTTTTTTAAACCATTGGTAAATAGAACTTGACATTTGTTAAAATCTTGTTTGAAAGAGGGAGGGAGGTGGTGTTCGTGGTCCCTTTCCTTTCTTCCCATTGATACTCCATCCCTTTTCTTTTCTACTCTCTCCTTCTTATATTAAATTATTATTTTTATTTATTTTTTTATACTGTAATTTTTTCTATTTCCAATCCTTTTACCTTCTTTCCATTTAGTTGGTATTTCATTTTTTTTTTTTTTGGTAAATCAAATGAAAAGTGAAATAGAAAGAGTAAATTTCGTATTTAACTTTTCTTTTTTCATGAAGTAGTGAGGAATGTTTTTCTTTTATTTCTTCGTGATTTTCTTCACTTCGTCATAATTTCCTTGATCCAAAAGTATGTTGTTCTATACTTTTTCTCTCTTTTCCATTATTATTATTATTTTTTTTTTTTTTTTGAATCCTTTCTTTCTTAAAAAAAACCAGATTAAAATCAAACAAATCCAAACTAGCTGAGAGGTGGTGGGTGTTCTTTTCTTTCTGTTCTTTCGTTTCTTAACTTTTCAATAAGCTTAAAATAAAATAAAATACAAATTCAATCCAAAAATCAATATTTTTTTTTTTTCTTTCTTTGTTAATTTCAGTAAAATTCTAATTAAACAATTTAAACAAATTTAAAAAAAGTTTTCTTTTTCTTCAGCAAACAAACTTCCGTTTACTTTCTTCTTCATTCTCTTTTCTTTTTCTTCTTCTTTACTCAATTGAAAATCGATAATCGTTTAATTGATTGGATTTGCTAAACTCTTTCCAAACATAAAAATAAAATAAAATAAAAATCCATTCTTTTTTTCTTTTCACTCTCTTACTTTCAATTTTCTTTTTTTTTTTTTTAAAAAATATTTCGATTACTCATCCGTTCGTATCTTTTCTTGTAGATACTACTCATCTCATTCCTTTATTATTATTATTATTAAAAAAGGAAATTTAAAATAAAAACTAAACTTACTTAATTAAAACAAAGAATAAATATTAAAAAAAAAAAAAAAAAAGAAAAAGAAAAAAGGAAAGACTCAATTACGATTATTAAAAATTAAAAGATTTTCAGACTTCTTTTTTGAAAACACTCACTCATTCTATTATTCACCCCCTTTTACTTTACTTTTTCATTTTTTTTATTTTCTTATTTTTTCTATTTTTTAATACTCATACTCATACTCTTAATTTAAAAAAAAAAAAAAAAAAAGAAAGTCCTCGTAACTCGAAATAATCTCTTTCTGATCTCTATCCATGTTTCGTCATTTCCGTTCCATCGTTCAAACTACTTCGTTTCCATCTTGCACCTTTTCTCGATTTTCTCCAATTCGAAGAGCTACATCGGCCGTGGCTTCAAATTTATCCCCCCCTTCATCCAATGCTCATGAACCTACTTCCAACTTGAACAGTCAAGTGGCCTTATCGGACGTACCGAAAGTATGGACCACGTTAAGTCAAGAAGCACGTTCAAGTATTACCAATTCGTTATTAAAAGCACAGCAAGGAGATTGGAAAGCGTTAAACATGGATCAAAAGAGGGCTTGTATGTAGTAAATTTTTTTTTTGACTTTTTTTTTTAATCCAAAAAAAAAAAAAAAAAAAAAGGAACTGAAATAAAAGAAACGTCGAATTTTATTTATTTTTACTCAAAAAACCTCACAATAACCTTGAATATAAATGTTGATTCTTTTTCTTATTTCTCACCCATTCACATACACACTCAATGATTCACGATTCTTTGCATAGTATTTTACATTGCTTATGGTGAATATGGTCCTCGTCAAACTTTACCAAAAGGTTTCCAATTAAAAGTATTCCTTTACACCATGGCTACGATAGGTGTATCTGTGATTATTTTTTACTTCGTGAGTGTGCGAAGTACGTTTCCATTCATTGATTCCTTCTTCATTTTTTTCGTTTTTCTGAATCATGTTCCTCTCAAGTTTGAGGGGTTTTTATTATTATTATTATTATTAAAAAATTTGTCCACCACTCAAGTCTTAGCTTTTCATAATAATTATAATGGATATATTTTTTACTTATCAACTGAAAATTGAAAATTCTCATTGCATATTACTTCAGCAAGACTTTTAGTATTGTTATTATTCAATGACAAAAAAAAAAGGACTAAATTATTGTTAACCCATCATTTATCTTTTATTTTCGTATTTATTTATTTTATTTAACTAAAATAAAGATGCTAAACATCCAAGAACCATGACCCGAGAATGGCAAGAAGCTACGAATGAGTATATGAAAGAACAAAAGAGTAACCCACTTACTGGTATTGCCTCGAAAGATTATAAAGGACGTGGTTATGTCACTTCGTTCCCTACCAATCCAAAAGAAACCTAAACCAATGTATTTTCAGAGAATAAAGTGAGAGACATCAATGTCCTCTTTTTGATAATGATTTTATATAGTCCCCTTTGTTATTTTCTCGGATCTTTTTATTAATCTTTTCTTTTATCCTGTTTTCTATCTCTTTTTTATTTGAGCAAATTAAAAAAAAAAAAAGAAAAGAAAAAAAAAAAGATTTTATCTACTGAAAAAGGGATTGAAATTTGTTATCGCAGTTTCTCTTCATTTTATTTTTATTTTTTTTTTTTGTTTCCATCTTTTTCTACATTTTAAGTTTTCCACTTCGTCCATTATTTTTTTTTTAAATTTTCAATTTAACAATTTTACTTTTCTTTATGGATACACCAAGATAGCATATTTTCATTTTCATTTTCCAAAAGATTTATTTTAAATTACTTCTTTTCGTATATCATCCATCTTCAACTCTTTATTTTTCTTTTCATGAAAAATAAGAAGCACCTTTTTTTTTCTTCTTCTTCTCTTTTTATCAATTTTTTTATGATTTTTGAATGGGTTTCCCTCCAAAGAAAAGACTTTGATATTTTATTGAACCAATGAAAAAAGGATGTTGATCTTCTCTTTTTATTTCATTTATTTAAATTTTAAATTTATCAAAAAATGGAAGGAGGGATAGCATTGCTTTTTTTATTATTTTTCTTACTTTCAAATTTATTTATTTATTTATTTATTTTTTTTTTTTCGCGTTTAATTAGTTTCTTTTTTTAAAGAAGTCATCATTTAAACTTCGTTTGTTGTTGTTGTTTTCCTTTAATTCCTTAAAAAAGAAATGAACTTTGTGTAAGTGAAAGAGAAGCGAAGCGAGGACCTTCAATAATTGAGCGCCATGATTTATAGTGTCTTTTTTATCGAGTATTCTTCCACTGCATACTTCACTTAAAAAAAGTAAAATAAAAAAAAGAAAAGAGGGAAGGGGGTTTCTGTTCATTAACAAAAATAAGAAAATCATGAACGAATAAGCTTGATGGTTTAAAAGTGAAAACACCCTAAGTAAAATAATGCATGAGTAGTAGTAGTAGTAGTAGTAGTAGTAGTAGCAGTAGTCCTCCATTTGATTTGATTGTGTTCTTTTTTTAATTTTTTTAATTTTTTTTTTTTTTCTTTATTTGAATTGATTTCTTTGTTTCTTTCTTCTTCTTCCTCTTTAGTATTATTATTATTTTTTTTTTTTTTGGGTATCCACTCTCCTAAAACAAGAATTGAACTAAAATAAAAATAAAAATAAAAATGGTAATCACGCCTTCTTCGTCTTCCTACGATGAAGTCAAAAAATCCATTCAAAATCTACTACATCATCCAACTTGGGATGATGGCTCGTTAGGACCGTTATTGGTTCGATTGGCTTGGCATGCATCAGGTACGTATGATCGTGTCACAGGGACAGGAGGATCGGATGGGGCGACCATGAGGTTTGCTCCAGAATCTTCGGATTCAGCCAATGCTGGATTGGAGCATGCAAGGTATATTTCCATTTCTTATATTTATATATATATAAAAAATCATAAAGACAAAGAAAGAAGGGGAAGGGTTGTGTGGTAAATAAAAGGGTAAGTGAAAAGTAAAGTTCTATAGAATGGATTCCACTTTTTACCATGCATCCACAACTATTCATCTCTATGCACAAAGTAGAGTAACATAGAACAATAAGAGAGAATGATCTTTCTTATTTTTCTTTTTGGATTTCAGACTGAGGAAGATTCTCTTATATAAATCAACGACCTAACTTAATCTCCATTCATTACTTTGTGTTGGATGTATTCTTTGATTTTCTGTGGATGATATGAAACTTAGAAAATTCTTAGAACCTATCAAACAGAAATATCCTTGGATCAGTTATGCTGATTTATGGACCTTGGCAGGGGCCGTGGCCATTGAAGCCATGGGTGGACCAAAAATACCTTGGAGTGCAGGTATTTACGTATTTGTATTTCTTTTATCAAGTATCCTTTGAGTAAGAATAATCATAATAATAAAATACAATGAAATTTATTAGATTTCATGGATCTGTTATGAGAGGGATGCTTGTTTGGTTAGCGAAACTGAGTATCAATATTTAGCATGACTTCACTTTGAAAAGAGATGTGGAAAGGAAAGGAAAGAAGAAGACTTCTCACTATGATACTAAGAATGAAAGGAGAGGAGAGAGATCTTTACATCTAAATCAATACATGCTCTAAACCCCATCCTTACCCGTTTTACTTTGCTGATCCATTCTTAAATCTACAATAATCAAGAGAACTCATGGGTTATGAATGTAAAATGAAATGGGTCTAGCTATTCCATCTTACTCACTTTTTCTTTTACCCACTTTTTTATTTTATTTTTATTTTTTTTTAAAATTTCCATATTGACCTCTTGGGTTGGATGAAGGTCGCGTGGACAAACCGGCCACGGTGTCAACCTCTGAAATACCTCCCAACGGTCGATTACCTGATGCCAGTCAAGGGGCGGCTCATGTCCGTGAAGTGTTTTATCGTATGGGATTCAATGATCGAGAAATTACCGCCTTGATTGGTGCACATGCCTTAGGAAGGTGTCATCCAAATAGGTCTGGGTATGATGGACGTATGTAAAACGTGGTTGTTCCTTTTGAATCTATCCATCCATCCATCCATCCATCCATCCATCCATCGATTCAAGAAAGAAGAATGAAAAAAAAAAAAAGGACTCTTTTCATTCATTCATTTTTACTTTTGGTATTTTCTTTTTTTTATTAGCATGGACTTACACTCCCACTCGGTTTTCAAATCAATACTATAAACTCTTACTGAACACGGAATGGATCAAGAAGAAGTGGTCAGGACCTGAACAATTTGTGTCGAAAGATGGAGAATTAATGATGTTGCCTGCAGACATGGTGTTTAAAACAGACCCTACGTTCTTAAAGTATACACGTTTGTATGCAAATGACAAAGAAGTCTTTTATCAAGATTTTGCCACTGCGTTTGGGAAATTGTTGGCTTTGGGTGTGAAAAAGAAAAATAAATTATAAACCCACACACATTCCACGCATACATTTCCTTTTTACCTAACACTACAAAGGAAGAATAAGAATGAAAAAAAAAAAAAAAAAAAAAAAAAGAAAATGAAAAGGAAGTCTAGGTAAGAAAAGAGTTAAGATTTTTGAATTCCATTGGATGGAAAATGTGGCATACCATAGCTTTGAAAGTTTGTTTTCATTTTTGTGTCCTTGGTTATGTAATTTTTTTTTTATTAATAAAAAGGACAGGGTTTTGATGCAGTGAACTATGAAGCAGAAGAAGAAAAAAAAAGAAGAATACATGAAATACATGGCTGCTCCCTTCTCGTCTATCTTTTTTGAATGAAAAGAGTACCCCTATGTCTATCATGGGCTTCATTTTGATCTGTGTGTGTGTGTGTGTGTGTGTTTATGTGTTTTATTTTTATTTTTAATTTTCTATATAAAATAAAACACAACAACAACAACAAAAGGCTTGAATTAGTTTTATTTTTCACCATCCTATTTTTTTTTTCATAAAGTATTCGAGGGTTTTATTCAATCTTTTTAGAAACTCTAAAACAAAGCATAGACAGGGTGTATGTGAAAGTCCACCTGAAGCACCTCTCCTCATCTACCTACTTTTCCAATCTAAACATTTTTTTGAAAAGAAAAAGAAAAAAAAAGTCTAAAGTAGATCTCTACTTTTTTTCTCTCTCTCTCTCTCTCTCTCTCCTTTCCTTTACTACCATGCGATGATCCATCTCTCTTTTCTATTATTCACCTGTCCTACGGTTACGATCAAGAAACTAAATGAAAAGAGTACCTAATAACATAGATATATCAAGAATGCATTAAGATAAAAGGATTCTATGTTGTTGTTGATAAAGATAGCATGTAGAATAAGTGAAATCATAGAATTCCAAAAAAAAAAAAAAATTAAAAAAATTAAAAAAAAAAAAAAGAAAAAAAAAGAAAAGAAAGAAAAAAAAATCTACAGAAGGGTTGTTTTAAATGAAAAATCAAAAAAAAAAAAAAAAAAATTTAAATCCAAAAAAAAAAGGAACATACTTGACGAAAGAAAGGTTAAAAATAGAGAGGTAACGACCAAAAACAACCCCCCTCAAACTTTATCCTTTTAACATCCATCCTGACGAAGATGCTTTAAGTTTGTTCAATTCATCTTCCGTTTCCTTAGCTTCACCCATGGGTTCATGTTCTTTCGTTAAGGAAGTGGAGGACGACCCATACTGTCTTAAAAACGATCGACGGATTTTCAAGTCGGAATGTTTCGACCGGACTTTTTCCCAGAAATATAAATGGGTGCCGGTGGTGTAAGTACATAAAATATCCAATCCAATGGGATTCAGTAACGAAAGTTTCGAAGACGGGGCATGAAGAAAGGGTCGGAGTGACGTGGAAGGAGAAGGGTGGTGGTGGAGATGGAAAAAGGAAGGTGTCCAACGGTTGGGGTTCTTTCCTTCCTCTTCAGCGACTGGACTTCGATTTGGACGAGACGATGGAAGTGAAGTAGGATGGACAGGTTGTTGGGGTTCTCCATGGTACAAGTACCAACCCAATTCATTTAAATGACTTTCTTTCCCAAGTTTACCATATGCTTTTAATAAATGATTGAACGTCATGGCATTGGGTTGGACATGACACGCCATCATGCATTGAATAAAATGTTCCGCCATTTCAATTTGACCTTCACAACAAATCACATACAATAACGCATTCAACGTGAACAGCACATTCGTTTCAGGAAACCCTAAAGCGTACATGGCAAATTGCCACGCCACTAAGGAATACCTCGAGGTGTCTGACGTCGAGCCTAATAACATTAAATAATAAGCGGGAGCGATATCTAAACCCGGTGGGGTTGGAGGTGGAATAGAAGGTTGTTTTTGTGGATGCGTTTGTTCTGTATTCGAGCTTTGAGAAGTAAGCAGTACAGGGGTGTCTTGTGGGATGCATTGCAAACTTGGGTTTTGGTTTTGTTTATGTTTTTGCTTTTGCTCTTGTTGTCGTTGGTATAACGTAGCACGTTGAGAAAGGATGGAAGGTAAGGATTGAAGGAGTTGTACCACTTGTTTAGAATACGACAAGGACCATTCCTTAGAAGTAGGAGTAGACGAGGAAGAAGACAAAGAGGAAGAAGAGGAGGAAGAGGTGAGGAAGGAAGGAAACGTTGGGAAAAGATCTCCTTCCATAAGGGAAACCGCTGCGGTCCGTCGATGATGTTCGTACCATTGTTGCAAGACCGCATCCCCGGCCACTTTATTTTTGGTCCGATAATACAATCGCATGAGCAAGGCAATGGTCATGGTGTTGGGGACCACCTGTTGATTTAAACAATGTTGGTACCATTGTTCAGCATTGTTGGCTTGATGTCCATTGATGTAACCACTTAATACGGAATTCAACAACTTGACACTGTAAGGTCCTTGGTACGACGTCAAATACTGTTGCACCCAAAACTCCATGCGTGACGCCATCCCACTGCGTCCATACACATCGATCAATTCAAAGACCCCGGTGACCGACAAGGGCCATTGATTCAATCGCATGACTTCCAAAATGAACTCCACACGTGTACGCACCACATACACCGGGACATTCAACGCATGGTACGAGGCATATTGATGATTTAAACTACGTCGAGTCATTTGCAACACCCGTTCATGCACCGATGAAGGCAACCATGGACAATACATAGGAATGAAGGAGTTGGGTGTACGCATGGTGAAAGAACAGTAGGTTTCCCATACGTGTTGAGGTGGATGATTTCCATTGATTAATTCATCCAAGAAAACATGAATTTTTTCATCGAACTGGAGAGGAGAGGTTATTGACGACGAAGAGGGAGGAGGGAAATCAGGAGTAGGAGGTGAGTTGAAAGAAGTCGTCCATGGAGAGAAGGTAGCATCCAAGGTAGGAAGGCATTGACATTGATTTAAAAAACCACGATACCTGAGTTGAGCCGTGTGTTTCCCAGCATTCACTTTCGCTATGTTCGTACGAAATTGTTGTAAATATAAATTGGATCCCAAATCCATGGGTGGAACAGGAATGCTAGGTTGATGTAAGTAAGTAGAGGTGTTGAAAGGAGGAAAGGGGAAAGACGACGACGCAAGAGAGGGGGCAACTTCTTCGTCTTTCTCCTCCTTGTTTTCTTCTTTCGATGAAAGAGAAGAACGAGGATGAGTACTAAGAGTCGTAGAAGACATAGCAGAAGGGATGGTGGTTGAAGTGGAATAAAACGAACGTGGTAATGTATTTTGATGGAGATGTGAAAGTGGAGGATAAGTAGAAAACTTAGGGAAGAGGGTAGTGAAGGTGGTATAATTTTTTCTAAGTAAATGAAATGGAAAGAAGGAAGCGAAGGTGAAGAGTGGATTTAAAGGACTTGACTTCAACGTAGCATAGGAAGAAAGCGAAGATTCGAGTGAAGGTACCGCCGATAAAGAAAAAGGAATCCTTTTCGCCAATGGATAGGTCAAGGCAGAGACTTCCATCGAGGTGGATAAAAGTGAATGAAGAAGAAGTGATGTAGCACTGTGTTGTGGTTGGTGAAGCACTTTAAGTTTAAGTCTAAGTATAAATTTAGAGTTGAGTTTCATGATCCAAGACCTTCTAAAAGGTAGTAAACCTCTAAGTCTACCATGTTGAACACGTAAATTACGATGATCATTCCAAGGAAGGGTCACTCCAGGGTTGAAAGAAGAAGAAGAAGAAGAAGAAGAAGAAGAAGAAGAAGAGAAGGAAAGAAGAGAGGGAAGAGGATGAGAAATGAACTGAAGATGGTTGGAAGTGAAGGTAGAAGTACGAGTAGCGATCAAGGTTGTAGTATTAGTAGAAGTCCATTTGTAATGTTTAAGTTGTCGTTTAGATAAACCGTGTAAAGTATGTAAACTCATCTATCGATCTACGAGAGTACGTAAAAAAAAAAAAAAAAAAGAGCGACCAGAAGGGTTGTTTCTACATTAAAAAAAAAAAAAAAGAAAAGAAAAGAAAAGAAAAGAAACACCATCCTCATCATGATTAATAAAAAAAAAAAAATCAGTATTAATTTTAGAGTATCAACAAATCAAATACATTTCATTTTTTTTATATACTAAAATTTTAAACTAAAAAAAAAAAAAATTCTTCTTTTTCC